>CAJUYG010001244.1:0-47052 GCA_910591675.1 Galerucella calmariensis
AAATGAGCAAAAAGTCATATTAATATTTTTCTCTTTAATAGCAAAGCTTACACACTAAATATTTTGTAATATTTGCTAATAAAAAATTACGGATTTATTTTTATAATAAGGATATTATATAAACAAGTACATTAAGCAAGAAAACACAAAAATTCAATTCTTCAGCTAACCAAAGTGGAATTGGTCAGTTCCTTTTGAACGAATTTACTAATTTTCTTTTCATCATCCATATAATCAATTTCCTTTCAAATAGTATGCAAGTCTCTATACCAGAGTCCGTATATATTTTACTCTCAAATGTATATTGAAAGATTTGAAAGACAATAGATTGAATTTAACACATAAACCAAACTCCAAACTTAGTATTTTACAACATTTATAAAATTTTTAATAAAGAGGTATCCTGCAGCTGCTTCTATTTTTGCTGTTTTAACCTTGTTAATCCAAAAAATACGCGTTATTTAAAGATCAAAATTGAAGATTTAGTGGCCCTATTATTCTGGTGGCTAATAAGTATATTTAATTGAATTTGTGATAAATATCTGCTAGATTATCAATAAGCAGTGCTCGATTTCTAAAAATTGAGGTACCGGAACTCTGTTAAGGGTGGACACACCGGGGGGTCTGGGGGGTATTCCATACCCCCCAGCAAAAGGGGGGTCCGGGAGCCTTCGGAAAATTTTCAAAATTTCAGTTTAAAATTACGCATTTTTAGGCTGTTAGATAATAACATAAGTTTAATAAATCAGTTAAATACATGATGTTCTTAATCACGCTCGTAAGTTAACTCACTGACAAAGAATTTTAACTGTTTTCAAATCATTTAGTTTTTTTACAGAGAGAGGTTCCGGAACGCCGTTCCGCCGCGTTCCGCCTGAAATCGAGCACTGTCAATAAGTATCACAAAATTACTAAGATGCTGGATAAAAACTGTGAATTGATTCATTTTGAAAATTTTTTACTTACCTTTTCAAATTCATATCCCGAACATTTTTCGAAATAATTAACATTTAAGAATAAACCTTTGTGATGAAGAATCCTATTAATTTGAATATACATTTCTCTAATTACCCCTGTATAGCTTAAAATAAAATAAGCTTTTCGAACTTCTCTGGTATCTACCGTATCTACCGGTCTCGTTATTGACAACAAAAGCGAGTCGTGAACATAATTTATGAGAGCGGCGTCCGTTTGGGACAGCAACTTGAATCAAACCGCCCTGGAGTGAAACATCTTATATTTTTATTCTGTAATCTTTGGCTTAGATCAGTTCGATATGAATCGGTTTCTAATTCTAATTTCTAATTTTTTTTATAATGGAACCTTAGGAGATTCTGAATGATCTCAGAAATTTATTTTTATCATCTTTCTTGCGTTTTGATAAAAAATTGATTTGTCCATTTATTTATTTGAAAAAAAGTCCGGTTTTTACCGGTTATGATCAATTTACCTAATTTCTGGAAAATTATTGGATTTCATTAAAAATCAAAAAGTACATTCGAAAACTAGACACTCTAAGATTTAAAATGATGTGCGTTGAAAAGCAATATATAGGATGATACATTTTTAAATCGCGCTTGTTCCACAGATTGTACAGAGCTCCGAAAACGGCTGAAAAATGTAAGCAAACACAGTTTTTTATCAAAACGCAAGAAAAATAGTAAAAATAAATTTCTGAGATCATTCAAGACCTCCTAAGGTTCCATCATAAAAAAAACTAGGATAAAAAACTATTTAAAAATATAAATGAACTGATTGATGAAATAGTCTCAAAATCTTGTTGAAAAAAACTTTGACCGCTTTTTTGAATATTTCAGTCAAGTACGAACGAGCTGCAAATCACATGGAATGATAGCTCATTGATAGTTCATTGCGATGAATTTTGAATCAACGGGAAATGTCCATTTTTTGCCGAGTTATGGAACAATTCGTCCGCCCGCTTAAAATTTAATGCAGACAGCAGAACTCCTACAGGCAGAGCAGCAGCTGAAATGAGGAGACTTTCAGGTCTCATCATCTCGATAACTATCGAATTTACGAAAAAAATGATAGCGATCATTTTTGTAGATAATAAGACGATCTTCATTTATCACCTGAAGAAAAATTCTCTAATTCGCATATTGAGCCAGAGATTTGCGAGAATTCCGTTTTCCATGGTTTAGGGGGCCATTTTCCCCCCCTTTCGTAAACTCAATCGCGTTAAGTTTTCTCTCGTTTAAAAACACCTGCCGTGACCTACAAATAGAGCCCAAAGTGAAGTCTTCAGGGAATTTCCAGGAGCTCTGTCCCTTCCTTTACCGGACTATATACTTTTCCTTAATTTCAATTTTATGCTCTTGTTCAGTTGCACCTCTGATTTCTGCGATTTTATTTTAGTCAACGGCTCCAACGAGTGACTCAACTTATAAAGCCCTACCGTTTCTTCAAGCGATTTAGCAGCTAACGTTTGAGGGTTAAAAAGACCGATTTGTTGCATACGAGTTTGTCGATCCAGCGTTTTATGCAAGTCGCCATAAAAAGGGTAACTAAGTGACAAAATATGTATTAAATGCCTCAAGGTTTCCCTGTATTTGTGATGATTTCCAGGTAGACTTAGTATGTAAAAATCTAAAATAATTTAGATTTAACAAGAGAGACCCTGTATAAGACCGCAAATATTCAGTCTGCATGCACACTTTCTATAGATCTAACAGAAACCAGGTCATCCAATGAAAGCGATAACATGGACATTCTCACACCACACGGCTATTTAGTATACAACATTTGAATACAAAAGCTACGAAATTAAATATACCTAGTACTTTTTTTCAAACTAAAACAATGTGGGTAATTGTAATCAGGAAGAGGAATAAAAGATGATTATTTTAGAAGTGGATAATTTACGAGCTGTAGTTTGCTTTGATTTTATAAAATTGTAAACAATGAAAAGAGGTGGGTTGTTTAATTTGAAAAATATACGTTGCTTACTATACAGGTATATCAGACAAAGATCCATTATTATAAAAGCAATGTCTTACATAATGTTAAATATTTTAATAAAGTTTAAGTGAAAGATATAGTAGAAATATTCCAAAAATTACATTGCAATTTCAAAAAATGATTTACAGTTGGTTACAGACATCGTTCGTTCAGTCCACGTTTATACCAAGCGTTCTATGTTATACGAGGGCGGTTTGACGGAAGAGTGACTTCAATGAAAAAGTTAAAAATAGTATATATTGTATATTGTATAATTTGTGGAAAAGCATAATATTTCCAAATGACTGTGATAATTACCAGACTCGTCACTACGCTCCTTGTCTGGTAATTATCACAGTCGTTTGGGAATATGCTTTTCCCACGAATTATACACACTATTTTTTCTTCGATCGTTGATTTACATTTAAAAAATTAATTGAAAAATATTAATATTAATTGTAAAAACTGTACAGTGAATGTAAATATTAACACAATTAATTTGTTTTCAAGAATATCGTTATAAATTAGATGTTTCTTTTATTTCTTTTATAACAACTTTATCAATAAAAAAATTAAAACCATACTTTGTCTCATTTTATTGTAATAATCCATTTGTAACATTACCGCACTTGTTACTGCCCACTATTCTGGAATGTTGAGCTTTGCGCATAGAAAACAGGTCAAAATAGTCACTTTTCCCACGATAGGAGAAAAAATATTTTATTTTTCAACATAATCCTCCTTCAACTCTACAGCAAGTTTCGAGTTTTTTCAAACCATACAAAAAATTATCTTTCATTTGTCCGAAATTGCTTCCCACCAAGCCATTTTTTAAGTCTGGAAACAGAAAGTAATCGGAGAGAGCCAGATCAGGTGAATATGGCGAATGAGACAATAAATCGTAACGCAGTTCGGCTTATTTTGCTGCAACAATAGCGGACGATGGAACAAAACTCTTTTCTTCAACAAATGTGGTCGGCTTTCCTCAAGTTCGGGATCAAAACGTGTAAATCAGCATAATATTGGCCAGCTATCCAAAAATACTGTAGTCATGACCTTATTTGCCGGAAAAAACGGTTTTCGCTTTGCTGGGAGGACGTTCCTCGGATGAAATGCATTGTTCGACTGTATTTTTGTATCTGGGGAATACTGATGTACCCAAGTTTCATATACTGTTACATATTGACGGAAAAATTCTCTTGGATCACGTTTGAAGATATCCAAACACTCGTTTGAATTTAAAATATGAGCAAGCTTTTGATCAGCATTAAGCAATCGTTGCACCCACCTTGCAGATACCTTTTCCATATGTATCCATCATGCAAAATATTGCATACTCTTTCGGTTGGACTATTTATTCCATTAGTTATCTCACGTACTTTTATTCGCTAAGTACAAGGGCACGGATTTTGTCAACCATTTCTGGAGAAATTACAGTAAATATCGGTCCTGTCCATATGGCCACTTTTAACAGGAGAGAAAAGCTTACAAATCATTCCATGGGACGGATAATATTCAGGATAATATTTACGTAACTTTCATCGGTTTCTAATGTCTAATGTTCAATTAACACTCGAAATTTTATTTTCTCCAAATATTATTTACTAAACAACGAAAACAGTTTCCTTTAGATGTTTATTAAAACTATTCTATCATCTGTAATATTTGTGTACAATTTTGACAGATGTTATTAAAAACATGGCAGAAGCTAACAATACAATCACTGTAGCGAAAGTACTGCTAACCTATGAAAAACCACCCTCGTAGTTAGTGTGCGAGAATGAACTTTAATATAAAGTTTAATTGGATACTTAGCACGTGTTCAAAAGACAAAAAAATATTCATAAAATTTCCTTCCAACGTTTATTAACAATGACATACTTTTTCTTAGCCAATCAATATATTATATCTTAGATTCCTACTAACTACAATATAACTAAATGACTTTTTCGAGAACTGACGAAAGTAAAGATGTAGATAAATAACAAACCTCAAAATAATGTAGGCTGCAACATTCTTCCCTCTTTGAAGTATTAGATTCAACTAACTATTAGACTCCGTTTCACATACGAAGAACCCACTAGAAGTCTAGAAATTACAGTCGTATGCGCGAATAATCTTCACATAACAATATCTGAATATCAATATCGGTCAAAGCCTATGCCTTAGGCGATAGGAAAAACAAGTAGAATAAGGCTATTGCCCAAGACCCAAACTTTCTAATCGACGCTACAGGGTACATTGAAATTTATATTTGGAAAATTATTGAAGTAAAGTATTCCGTGAAATGTATTCCACTAATGCTTTTAACATCTACTAAGATAGCAAAATCTTCATACATTAGTTAATTGTTTGTTTGCCTAGCTGTTGTTAATTTTCAACCCTCGCTTATCAACCCTTAGTATAGCTTGGAATTATATGCCATATTTTTTTATAATATAGTAGTACCCAAGAAATGCATCCAAGTACGTGGAATCCATTAATTAATTGTTTTAGGCTCGTGAACATTTTAAGATTTTCAATGTCCTCTGTAGCGTCGATTAGCAAGATTGTTCTACTTGTTTTTCACCTTAAATTCGATAGTGAAAACGGTTTCCATTTAAAGTAATGCTAGACTACATGTGTCATGAGCTACCGATCTATCAAGTTCAAAGCTGCTAAATATCTCCTTTTTTTAACAATATTTTCATTATTTTAGTTTATGTCCATTTTCCTATACCCAGACTTGAGCGTTTTTGAGATATTAACTTGTATTCAAAAATGTTAATTATTTCAGCCCCATTATTGCGTTTTCATAACTTTTGCTTGAAAACAACCAAACTGTGTTGACTTGTTTAATATTCTATTCACTGTGTGACGGCTGGGTCGGGGTCGATCTGGATATTTTGTAGTAAATAAAACACATGTTCCAGTAACAACTCTGTCACATTCACCATGTATTGAAAGTTAATTTAGATAACCTCCATTGTTTAATTCCAAACGAGCCATTTCTATCACTGTACGATGCGATTGACTTCAAATAATGACAATTGATACTATTTTCCGCAAATATCCTGAAAATCGATTCTCTGGCAATTTATTTTACATCCTCACTATAAATTATCAATTTGCAAATTTCAGATATAGGTCGTTGTATCTTTATTATCTTGTTCTGCAGTAATTTCAGTAAAAAAAAAAGGAATTTTCACCACTTATTGTTCCGGTATTATAGCAAATATTACAGACCCAATACACAGGTAAGATTACCAAATAAAAAATAATGTTTGCGGTGACCTAAATTGAACAGAAAAAAATAATAAAATCTTTTTCCAGAATACCTAATCAATTCGGTTCGGTCCAAAATCTAATAAGAAAATTGCGTTCTGCCCAAAATGTGTGTCTGACCGATCCAAATTAACCGCGATAATTTTTTTGCCGTCTCGGCAGTTGCATAATAAATCTAGTCACAACGATGTTAAACGTTAAATTCTCTCAATTACCGCTTTTACATAACGTGGTAAGTAGAGCATGGGTCTCCATTCTACCGTGCAAAGTTTAACAATACCGAAATGCACGATTGTGGATGGAAAAAAGTAAGAGTGGACGGAATTGAATGGGCTGTTATTTTGGTCGGTGGTTTTTATTTATTTATGCAGGGACCTACATTTTAGATTTTTTAATTAAACGCTTCTACTTAGAAGTTATAATTTATTTAATTATTCGGTTTTTGCAATCTTCGATGTACCCATCTTGTTTAGTCAAGTAAATTGAACCATCGCTTTTTTTCGTTTGGATAAACAACAACCAACCATTTTAAATTTCAATTAAACATTATGTATTCAGTCACGATAGTACTGGAAATCATTTAAAAAACCTGCTTGAAAATATTATCGAAACAAATTTTATCAATAAGCTAGCACAGTCCTCTATACTATCGCGGTTTTCGACCACAATTTGTCATTTAGTTTGTATGAAGTATTTTAAATTATTGGTCAATAATCGAAAGCCATCACTACAATGCCTATAGACATCAATTAATGGACCATTAGCATTAATATAATACTCAAATTTATTGGATAATACAGCGAATCATTACTTGATGACCAAAGACGTTGAGCCACTGTCCAAATATACAAATATTACGACAACCACCTGAACACCTGTTCAATTCCCGGTAAATTTACGTGGAAACAAGCAATTGCGACATCGGCTATACTTCATAAGATAGTATGCATTATTGCTTGTTCTGTAATATATTCCGCCCATCCTGAAAGTATGTTTAAATAAAAAATAGTGCAGATTCACGTGTTTTTTCTAAGATTTTCCTGTAAACAGAGTACACCAGTAAGTTAAGAAATTTTTATTATTATATCTCGAAAAAACTGATAAAGGTAGAATGATTTATTGTCAAATATCGTTATCGTTACAATAATGTGTAGGTAGTACCTATACCATTTATACTGAGAAAGGTACAATAGTAAACAATCGAAAATTAGCAATTTTTCTTTCAAGTTTATCACAAGTCTAAAAATAAATGGCGAAATTCGACGGTTACAATCAAAACAGTGCTTTACAAATTCAACAAATAATTCAGAACCTAAAAAATAGAATAAGTTCTCTAGAAGAATACTAAAATTTGGTACGAAAATCTTGAAGCTTTGTATGTTTATACCTATTTAAAAATTGAATGAATTTTAGATGAACATAAAGTGACAAAAAATGCCTGATGAAAATCTGGGTCTCAACACTTTACTTCCAACTTCTAAATTAATCTTATTTTAGTGTTATTGTTAAATATGAATGTGAAACAAAAATTTTGAAACACATTTTAAAACTAACAACAATAGAAATTTTACTCAAAATCATAAATATGATCTAATTTTATTTGAGTTCTAGAAGAAGACACTGAGGAAAAAATTCGACCTCTGAAATTTCACAATTCCACTTCGGAAAAATTTTATTTTTACTGGAAAGCCTGCAGCGAACACAGATTGGAGGAAATTTAATTCTTAGACTCAACTACAGAAATTTTTGAAAAATTTAGATTGATAAGAAAAATGAAAAAAATTTTGAAGTTCATTCTTCATTTTATTTCCATTCCAATGGTTTGATGACTGGCTAGGAGCTGAGGAGAAAAATAATATTAGAGTTTTTATGTTAAAGATACACAACAATTTGTCAGCTTTGTGTGTATATGAAAATTTACTTCAATTTTTATTTTGTACACCTTTTTCACGTTTCTTGTTTTATTAAGGGCGCGTTGTATCAAAATTAGATTTCACTGGACATTTATATTATTGACAAAATAAAACAGGCATGAATTTACTTTTTCCAGCTAAATAAATAATAAAAACAGCACCTAACTTGGTTGGAATTCAATACTTGAGCGCGTTGTATCAAACACCTAAACTTGGATTAATTATAAATGAACTTTAGACTGTGGCAGATTGATGTATTTATTATCAACAATTGCGTCAGTCAAAACATCTATCATTAAACCGAGTTAAGGTGTTTGATACAACGCGCCCTAATTATTACCGCCGAATGATAATCATTACATTCCAACCAAGTTAAGTGCTATTTTTATTATTCATTTAGTTCGATAAACAAAATCCATGCTGTATATTCGACTGGCAAATGATGCTAACGAAATTTTTAATTTTCTACCAGGATTTTTGTCATAAAAATTTATATTTTGATATTAAATTGACATCAAATTTTTACCCCCCAAAGCAAAAAAAATCAGAGTTGTGAGAATATGAAATATAATGATTTTAATGTGCTAATTTTTGATAGAAGTATAAACCCACTTTTTCGGCTTTCTGTCTACTAATAGATCTCTAATAATTTAATTAAATTCTGTCAGTGGGTGTAAGTCGATATATGTTCTCAAAAAGTCAGATATTGTTTCGAATTGATCAACTTGATGATTGAATTATTAAATTGCCGTGTGGGTCGTGCATTTAATATTTCGATCTCCACCAGCTCTGAGGCCGTATTCTTGATTGAGGCGTTTAGCTTTCCGAGAGAACATATATTTTGTCTTCGCTGCACTGTTTTCTCTAGGGAACCTCTACTACCAGTTTCACAATACAACAGTAAAATCACGATTTAATACTCTCAATACAAATTTAACGTCAATTTTTTTTAATTTTCTATCATTTTTTTTTCAATATTGTTTCTACTCATGTTTATACCACTCGTTGCATTTCGTTCGCAAATATACATTCGCTCACTCGAGAATAAAGTTTTATCAATTCATGCGAAAATAAGCCATTCTCGAATTCGAAATCATGGACGCATGATCCGATAAGTGCACTCCAGATCCTTTGAAGTGGCCTGAGCTTTTGGGCGTTGGAGTTTTTTGACGCACTCCCGAGCACAAAAATCAAATCAACACAGATATGGCTTTAAGGAAATGAGGGAAAAGAGTGCGACTCTTACGAGAAACTAATTTTACTGTGAGTACCTAAAATAGGGTAGAGTTAATCCTCCAAGAAAAAGGCTAGTAGGGCTGAGCACATTTATAGTATCGATATGCTGAAATGGGCTATGAAGACCTTTCCACTTTTCAAGGTACCGGGAGCAGATGGGATTTTCTCAGCTTTGCTCCAGCAAGGACGACGAAATTCTACCACATTTGGTTAGAATTAGTCAAAGCAGCTTAGAACTGTGGAAACATGGGGAAGTGTAGTAACCTTCATTCCAAAAGCAGGAAAAAAGGACACAACAAACCCAAAATCCAATTAGTCTAACATTGTTTGTGTTCAAAACGATGGAAAATGCTATTGATAATTATATTTAAAGAGTTATAGATATGAGACTGCCAAAAAAGCAATAAATAGAAGAGGTGTAGACAGTACAACATCCAAATGCTCATCAATGAAGTAGCAGAGACGAGGACAAACAAAGACGTTGTCTCCATCTGTACATCACAAAGAAATAAAAACTCAGTCTCAAAACCATTAAACTTGATGGAAGCGAGGTTGAATGGAATCAAGAAGTCAAGTATCTAGATTTGACTCTAGACAGCAAACTCCTGTGGAACAAACACGAAAGGTAGATTACATACAAAGCAAAAATGGCTATAACGGTGAGCAGGAATCTTGGAGGGAGAAATTGGGGCTGTAATCTAAGCTGGGTATACACTGTCAAAATGAGACCAGTTATCTCGTATTGAGCCATCGCGTGGAGTAGTAGCTCTAGTCTATTGAAGACGAGAGAAAACCTCTGCCAAATTCAAGGAGTAGCCTATACATGAATTACAGAAGCATGTCTAACGGCAGTCATTGAAGGGATTCTCAACCTCACACCACTACATATGGCGGTGGAAATTTTGGCGGAGAATTAAGATATAGACTACATAGAGAGGTAATTATTGAAAAAACACCTCTTCTCTTCTTAGAAATCAGGAAACCTGGGACATGCCACGAGATCGTATGATCGGAAAATATAAATTTGTTACGGAAATAAGCAGCAAGAAGGATTGTGATTAAAATACCATCATCAAACTTGGAAAGAATACCATTCAATAGTATACATACGCTTTAAAAGCAAACAATAGAACTGGGATAGGAGTTGTAGGCCAGGATCCAAGCTTGGGAGAAGCTTCACGAATCTTTCAAGGGGAAATTTACGCCATAAAAAAGTGTATCCAGTTCAATATTGAGAAATATTATAGGAGGCAAAGGATTTTCTCAATGTCCGATAGTCACGCGGCCACTAAAGAACTGAGATATTGTGTAATCAAGCCCAAAATGGTGTGGGAATGCTCATACAAACTCAATTAACTTGGCGAGAGCAATATAGTCACCTCAATGTGGATTCCAAGGCACACTGGAATAGAAGGAAAGGAAATAGCAGAAGAACTAGCAAAGAAGCTTTTGAGGTATCAGCTCCAATGCAATATTGGAAGAAATACCTGAGCAAAGCGGAAAAAAAGGAGAAGATCTGACCATTGGAAAAATCTAGTTGGGGTGTATCTGTATCTGTAGAGAAGGGAGGGTTAGTGTAGGCTCATAGCATTTAGGCCACATGTGACTTATTGTACATCCTCCCGAGTGTGTGTGTTCGGTGAGTCTTGGCCTACACCTGCCGATATAAAGGAGATGTCCTCCTAGGTCATCGTCCATCCTGTCCTTCTCAGGAAGGTGGACAGGTCACTAGGAGACATCTCCTTTATATCGGCAGGTGTAGTCCAAGACTCACCGAACACACACTCTCTTGTCGACGATAGCTCCGGACACTCGCATAAGACATGTCTGACAGTTTCATCCTCCTGTTCACACATCCTGCATAGAGGTGTGTCCACTAGCCCTATAGTATGGAGGTGTTTCCTTATAGTTGACAGTGGCCAGTCAGAAATCCTACTGTTAAATGTAGGTTTTTCCTGGTTATCGTCAAATATTTCTTCGTCGCCAGCTTCCCAGGTTCACCCAGGGTGATCCTAGCAAGACTGCATCCTTTGATTCCATCCCATCTCTTAAGGGATTGAACATATGGGTGTAACGTTTGGCTAGTTCCGCAATTGTCGAAGTCGGTAGGCTGTAGGTGTCACTGGGTCCTAAAATTTTGAGTCCAGCCGCTTCCCTGGCTAAAGAATCGGCAATGCGATTACCTTTACTCCTGTCGTTCCCTTTAACCCACCTCAGGATAATATTGTTATCTACCGAGGCGTTAGCTAAATTTTGGTGACACTCTAATACTAGCCCCAATATAACACGTTGTCTGTTCAAGGCTTATAGGGCTTGTCTACTATTAGTGCAGATTGTTATGTTTTTGCCAGAAATTCCTTTTCTGGTTAGTTTTTTTGCGGCAATTAACTGTGTAGGTGAGAGTTCCGTGTTAGTTTCCTGTCGAGGGTAATAATACCAAGGTATTTCGCCTCTTCCGAGAAGTTTAGTTTTCTTTTGAAAAGTTCGGGAGGTTTTAAACCCGATAAACTTCTTTTCCTGGTCTCAGTCTTCCTGGGATTGATCGACATGAGTGTTTCTTACACCATGTTTCTATTAATTTAAGTCCATCCTGCGCCCTATCGCACAGTGTGTTCACAAATTGGCCAGTCTGCAAGATAACTATGTCATCTGCGTATGCAATTGTGTAGAATCCATTGTTGTTGAGGTGATTAATCAGGGTATCCAGAACTATGTTCCACAAAAATGGTGATAAGTTCCTTGCGGACATCCCCTCATGACCAGTCCTCTTACTGTGATGTCTTCTACATTGATACTTATTGCTCTACCAGAGAGCATCTTGAGTATCCATTCGCTTACTACCAGAGGTACATTCCTGGAGTTGAGTTGCTGGGTAATTGTTGGAAAGGTTGTTTTATCAAACGTTTTCTCAATATCTATGAATATGCTCAGGGTGGATTCTTTGTTGTCCAATGATCTTTCGATTCTGCCATTTCTGCCAACCACTTTATGAAGGACTTAGACAATCAAAGATTCTCCTGGGTGACTACAGACCGTTGAGAGAACTAATGAATGCACAAGTCAAACTGTACTATCACTGCATACTGCACTTACAACTTTAACTGGGATCCTAACAGGACATTGTTACCTGAATAGAACATTTACCTAAATTGAAGCCTGCAGATATCCTAAAATTCTCTAGAGAAATAGGTCTTGAGGAGCTACTAGTCTCTGAAAATAATGTACAAATTTGAATAATCCATTTATAAAATTTAAGTTTCAAAATAATTGCTCAGTTAAGATTTGAGACGTTTGCTCTACGCCACTGGTATTGCCTAGCTTAAGTCCGAAATAACAACAATATCATTCCTACGCATACCGCTTGTCCGAATATACAACATTTACATGGAATGGAAAGATTGTAGCGTGTGTGAGAGATAACGGGACACAGAAGATGGGACAGTTAAAATGTGATTTGTAGGTGATGTTACGACTACCCACAGAAAAAAGAATTTTGAAGCGGACTACTCATAAAGTGTTTTCACGTTTTGTCGAAAGATTCACCTATATATTTTTTATTGTAATAACAAAAATGGAAAATGGAAATTAAAAATGGAGTATAATTGAATGTTAAATATACAAACTCCTTTCTATGAAGGTTATATCAAAGAATCAGATTTTCTAGGTAAATATTTCGACTGGCGAGACAAAAAAAAATATCAATTAAATAATAACTGTCAAAAAATAACGATAAAGCTTCAGACCCATATCTCAAAAATTTAAAAACGTCACAAAATGGCGGATTGATTATTTTTGTAAGCTTTCGCTAAGAAAATTGGAGAAGATTAAATTACTTCACTTTAAATCCAATATGTTCAAACCTTCAAGGAGATGGTCTACTACAGCTCGGCTAAACGGTCAAATTTAGCGAGGTTGTGTCTTAACTAATATCAAACTATACTTCAGACAAATTCTGGCGACGGCGAAAAAAACTCAAACAACCGCCATACCAATTTTAAAAAGCTTGGCATAAATCACTAAAATGACTTCTTATTAAGGAGCTAGACTGTACTAACTCACGGACAAACGACCAGTCAACAATGAGGCTTCATAATAATAAGAATTTTTATTTACCATAAAGAATAAAATACATTATAAAATAAAAATAGTTATAAACATTTATTATTTTTAGCCAAGACAGGCTTCGAAGAATTACGGAAATTCAATAAACCTCAATTCATCAAAAATTATTTATTAAATCACATTTACAACAACAACAACTGCAATGAATTTATTTAAATTTTTATTTACCGCTAGTATACTTTTTAACGCAAACTTTGTTGGTAAAAAGGCACGTTACTCGAATGTTCAAGATATTAATTGTTCACTATACCGATTGTCCCACTAACGTCAATTATTATCCACAACCATCACAATTTAAATATACTCGACTTCTTCCGGATCTAATATTTGGAAATATATTAATTTTGTCCAAGGAATTCGTCCTAATGAACTATTGTTGAGAGTTATTACATATTATTTCCATACTTTATAAATTTGAACAAACATATAAAATATAAAATTCTCTAAACGTGTCCGTAAATTGATTTAATAATTTCTTTTAATAATTTGTGGTCTTGCACTGATAATTTTCAATTCGGAAATTTTACTAACTATGACATAACGTTTTGATCAACCAATTTAAATTGAATTTATCGATAGACAGTAAATATATAATATATGGTTGATCGATTATTTGAAATGTTCTTTAATCGTTTTAGTTCAGTTTACGCATTTTTATACAGGATGGACTATTCAAAGTCCCAATTTATTAACTTTCATTTATTAAGAAAATAATATACATACATACCTAGATGATTTGTTGAATAAATATCCAGTAGAGTTTGTTCAACCATCCTTTGCCGTTACGTCATACATTGTCCAGCTTGCTCTCTCATTCATGAAAAGGTTGAGACGGAATTATGACGTCATTAACGTATTTCTTATCTGAGGTCGACATAAATTTTATCTGTTACTTTGGCAGTTCAGTTTTCATATTTTGAAAACAATTCTCAACTATGTCATTGATTATAATTTTGAGGTTAAGTCTAAAAAAACATTCAAGTAATATAAGACATACGTAAAACAGCAGAATACGTCACCGATTATGACGTAACGACAAAGGATGACTGAACAAGCTGTACTAGAGTTTGTTCAGCCATCCTTTGCCGTTACGTCATACATTGTCTATCTTGATCTCTCATTCATGAAATGGGTGAGACGGAATTATGACGTCATTAACGTATTTCTTAACAAATGTCGACGTTAATTTTATTTGTTACTTTTGACAGCTCAGTTGTCATATTTTGTAAATAGTTCTTAACATATGTCACTGATTATAATTTTGAGGTTAAGACAAACGTAAAACAGCAGAATACGTCACCGATTATGAGGTAACGGCAAAGGATAACTGAGCAAACAATAGTATCCAATCTTCATGAAATCAATGTTTTCAATTACTGTAAAGTGTGATTCCTATGGGAAGAAAGAGGTATCTGGATATTAGGATGAAAATTTTAGACCATTCATCATTATACTAATCAGATGCTTTATTTCTACATCGTTGCTATAGTATACAGCAACAGGACGGTGCTCCACCTCATAATGCAAACATTGTTGCGGAGTATCTAAATCAATATTTTCACAACAGATGGATAGGTACTTACGGTCTCCCCGCTCGTCCAATCTAACGTCACTGGAGTTTCCTATGGGGTTATCTTAAAGAATTAGTATATTAAACACAGCCTGTAGATTTAGATGCTCTACAAGAACTCATTCGTGATGTATGTCCTAGGATTACACCAGTTATGATTCAGGCTGCGTGCACAGTAAATAATTTTGAACACTTTTTTTCTAAATTATTTTGTACTTTATTTTAATAATGAAAAAGCAACAAGCTGGTAAATCGTTGTATTCCAAATAGAGTGACAAGCAATTTTTAACGAGGGCATACCGAGGTGCCATTTGAAAATAGAAAGTTAGGGGTGGCTGCCAAAGAACTGTTAAGTGAAATAAATTCTCCCCTGCGTCATTAGGAAGGAATTTTGATGGTATTCACAATAGTTCTCACAGTATTGGATTATCTTTTGAATTGCGATTTCCATTCAATAGTTTTCCAAATAAGTCAGGCACAGTTATCTGAAATCAAGAATTGTCCTTCTCAATTGTATCTCAAATTTTTTCAAAACCCCTACTCAAATCTAATTTTTTGCGTGTGACGTCTCACAAAAAAAAGACCAAAAGTGTTGGTGCAAAAAAATGAAAAAAATGAGATCAGTGGTCAATTTAGACGATTCGAATGTCAATATTATCAAACGAAAAGTTGTTGCTGAAAATTTCCGGATGGGAATATTAAAAACAAATTTAATATCAGCAATGATGCGTTATTGTTATTATCTTTTAACGAATATACTTTGATATTTTTTTGTAACGAAGCAATTGTCGGTCGCATTTTGGTTCCTTCACCAAAACCTTTTAACTCAAAACGCTTTTTTCATCGATACTATAAGCCATAAAACCAATCTTTACTAAAAAAGTTATAAAAAAACGCAGTTATGAAGATATTTAAAATATCTAAATGTTGAAAACGTATTTTACGACTTTCGGATCGCGCTACTGAACTCTGTCGTTTGTTAGATCAGATGCAGCAGTATTTATTTTTAGAAATTTTACAACTATAATAAAAATAGACAAGTATAGATGAACGCCTAGAACAGCCCACATGATGTAGAGATGATGCACTTTCTGAAAATATTAATAGAGTCGCTGATGCAGATACGACCACTAGTTACATTTTTTAGAATAATTGGAACTAAATTTTACCAAAATTCAGTTAACATTTAAATGATAAAGATATTAAAGTGGTGGGTAAGACATAGCACATCCTGTATATATTAAAAAAATGTTCTGACTGCCAAAAAAATTTTTAAAAATCAGTGGATTAATTATATCAATAAACCATACCAACAGTATTTCGAGTATTTGAAATAATTGGGTAGTAGGTGGTTTTGTAAATTTCTGTTATGAGTAGCTCCCTTAGTTTTTTATTGACTACTGTAATTTTTGATAAATGTTTGAATATAAACCTGAGTGATTAATTTTGAATAAAATGCACAAATTGTAGTAATTTTCAGTGTCCTAAGCTATGTCCTGTCAGAAAAAGTGCTCATACAAAAGTACCGTGAGCAACACAGTCGTTTGTTTGATTACTGGATGGTGGTCATAGGTAAAATACAGTGTGCACCTCGTGCGCAAATGCTAATTCCCACGAGTGTGCGAGTTGCGGCACGAAACGAAGTCGAGTGCCACAATTCAAATAACGCGTACTTTTTACACAATAAACTAGGTATTGTGAAGCATTTTAACTTGTTATTGCATTTTCAGAACAATTTTAGCAACATAATTTCTCTGAGACTCCACTGGGCGAACCAGCATCAAGGCAACAAAAAATGCCATTGTTTTTGGAATGACAGAAGATATAAGTTTTGACAGATTAATAAGTAATCTTTTTGTAAACAGGTTAGAATTGTAACATTCCTTTTTAAATTTCTCAGAAAAAATAATAAATAGAGATTGTTGTTACATAACGCCCCCTAGTTGCCAATTGAAAGACTGGAAGTTTGCTTCTGGAAACGATCCTTTATGGTGTCTATCTTTTTGTAAATTGATTCAGGGATGAAGTATGGTTGAAATAATACCCTTCTTGGTGTGCGTCATCAATTGTTAATGTCTTTCTAACACATTTCGTAGAAAGAAATGGAAAAAAGGCAGGTCTGTGATTAATCCTGATCAAAATATCACAATAATGAACCGTTTAAGTTAACCCTAATCTTTGACTTAACAAAAATTTGATTGGTTGATGTTTAGATTACGCGCAAGCTCAACCTATCAATCGAGAGTTTAAAATACTATGAAGGCATTACTTTTGTAGCGGCAATGTGTCTTACGTCTTTTTCTACTGTCACACTGACAGTTCTCGACAGGTCTGTACTTTGTTGTTTACGGTCAATTATTATTTATGAAAAGTGAATATCAATCCTATAGTTTTATTTATTTAAATAATACAAAATATGCATGGATACACGGAAAAACATCAGTATTTTGAAAGTTCTCAAATATTTTCAGTTAGAAAAGGAAGCTGGTAATTATCAATTGCATAGCCTTTTCGAATTTGGCTGAATACGATCCTGATGATTTTATTTATCAAATTTAAGGTTAGCTATATGTCAAAATAGCAAATAAAATAAACGACCTGCCGAAAACCCGGATATACGTCACAATCGATGACGCACACCAAGAAGGGTATTATTTTAACTACTAATGAGTTAGTAAAATCTTCAGCATACATTAGCTGTGACGTATATCCGGGTCTTCGGCATGTCGCTTATTTTATTTGCTATTTTGGCATATAGCTAAACTTAGATACATACAGGTTCTTTGCTGGTTGGTTGTAGAAGTCTTCTGGAGTCATTTGGGCTCTGCCATACAGTTTCTGCCTTCTGTGGTCCAGCGACTAACAGCTGCATAGTATATGCAGAGCTGTTTCGGTATCCTTTTTGCATCTTCTGCATGTGAGGTCTCCGTTCTACACCTCTATTTTGTTTATGTGCTCCTTTATGGGAAAGAGTCCCGTAAGTAGCCACGTAATGGTGCGTAGTTTGTTCCTGCTCATTGAGAGTAGTTCTTTCGCTACTTTTTCTGATGGTTCTCTTATAAATTTCTTCCCATGTATTTGCCTGGTCGTATTCTTCCAGTGTTTATTGTGTTGTTCTTTCAACCACCCTTTTAACCATGACCTCGTTAATCATTTGGGAATACCCACAGCAGGTTCGGGTCCGTTCATCAGAGTTGACGATCCTATTCTTGCGAGTTCGTCAGCTTTTTCATTGCCTGTGATTCCTTTATGACCTGGGACCCACTCCAGTGTTACACTGTTCCGAGTCGCCAGTCTTCTAAGTTCTTCGCCGCATTCCCATACTAGCCGAGATGTCACCCTATAGCTCTGAAGTGCTTTAAGGGCGGCTTGACTGTCACTGTAGATCCTGATTTGCCTGTTGTTGTAGGCTCTCATGTTATTAGCCCTTGCACATGCAAGACCTCTGCTTGGGATACAGAAGCGTATTTGCCAAGCGAGACGATCCCTTCATATTTGCTCGTCTTGCTGTATATGCCCGCTCCGGTGCCGAGTTCATTTTTTGATCCGTCTGTATACCAGATCAGTTCATTCGCTCTACTAAGTGGTGGTGCGTTCTTTTCCTCAAGCTCCTTTCGATCTTTGATGACAATCTCGAAGTTCTTGCGAAAGATATATTTGGTGGTCATGTGGTCTGTTGGCATTTTGAAAATGTCATCATCCACATACCTTATCTCTGTGTGTCCTCTCCCATGTGCGTAATGGTCTGATGCTTTTTCCAGTCGGGTTAGTGCTGCCCTTGCTTCGCACATTATGACACAATGTAGCGGAGGAAGGTTTAGCATTGTCTCCAGCGCCGCTGTGTGATTAGGATTAATCACAGACCTGCGTTTTTTCAATTTCTTCCAACGTAATGTGTTAAAAGGACAACAATCGATGACGCACACCAAAAAGGTTATTATATGAACTCTAGTTACAGTCCTTTTTATGTCAACGAAATAATACTTCCTCCACCAATTCAGAATAGGTTAGTAGCTTCTAATAGGCCGGTAGTCCATGACACATGTAGGCTCCATTATTTTAAATGGAAGCCGTTTTCACCATCGAAGTTAATGTGAAAAACAAGCAAAATAAGGCTATTGCTCAATACGATTAATTAATGTACTTGGGTACTACTTAATCATCAAAAAAAAACATGGCATACAAATTCAAGTGATACCAATGGTTGATAAGCGAGGGTTAAGAAGCAATTTGTATCACATCTGAGTTTATTATTTCTGGTTCGATGTTTAATACGTCTCTGTAGAACGTGTGGATCAATATCTACACACCTTCAAAGAAGGTGGAGAGAGAGGATCATTATTATCATTTTATAAGGTGTTATGAGTATGGTAAATGAATAACTTAATTATGAAACAAATTCATTATGATAATTTGAAGGATATGCGGTGGTAGATAGAAAGTAAACTATTTTGCAAAAATTATTAATTAATGTGCGCATCCAGAAATGTGAGAGAATACAAAATTTGAATAAGTAACTGTGTGAATTTATCATTATTATTGGGTATTATCTCAATAAACTATAGTTTAAACTAAAAAACACGCTCTATAGGTAATCGAACTGAGAGGTATAAACTACTTCTTGAATTAAGATTAAAATGATTAACGAGAAAATTAATGTTAATGTGGTAAAAGCGTGGGGAGCTTTGTACTATATTTATACACTAACTCTGCATTTTGGGAATAAACTAGAAATTATAGCAATTGCTTTAGATACAAGCATACATGCATACATACAAGTGAAGCTAATATAAAGCATGCAAAAAGGGAAAAGTGGCATTACAGCTAATATTTCCTGAAAAACTCAAAAAATACCGAATTACAAAACCATTACATACGCTGGTAATATTTGTAATAATATTTCAGCAACAAATACCACAATTTATTGATAATCTTAGAATGTTAAAGAAACTAGAACAATTAATAAATGGATGCCACGTACTTGGATGCATTCCTTTATCATAAAAACAACCATGACATACAAATCCAAGCGATACTAAGGGTTGCCAAACGAGAGCTAAAAATTGATTAAAATGTGGGAAAAAAATGAACTAATCTATGCCTAAGATTTTGCTTCTGAAAACATTATTGGCATGCATTTTATGGCGATATTTCATTTGTTAATAATTTTCCAAATATGATTTGAGGTTTGGGTCTTGAGCCTTATTCTTCTTGTCTTCCACATTAAGCTTGATAGTAAAAACGGCTCTCATTCAAAATAATGAAGTCTACACGTGTCGGCTACAAAAAGATTGTTAAATGTGAAAAAAAAATATCCCCATTGAAAACGGCTGGGATATATGAACATAAATGTCCAAAATATAATGCTGTCTATATTGGCCAAGTCAGTCGAAATTTGGAAATTAGACACAAAGAAAATTTACGAGCATACAGATTAAGGCAGCTGGATAAATCCAATTACGCAAAATATCGACTGGACACCAAAGATACATTAACATACATAGATCTAGAAGTACTACATATTTTTGATAAGAACTATAGTTTTTTTAAGAGTTATGACACTGAAGCCAATGATATGAAGTCGTCAGTGAACAGATAAATATGGAGAGCTCTCCACTATTAAACTGTATTTTCAAGTAACAATTGTGAAGATCAGCTGGTACAGTTTTCCTTTGATTCCTATATAATTGCTCAGTTATACTGATCTTAACTGGGAAAATATATCCAGGATATTCCCACAGTGCTAATAATACCTAAGTCTTAATATTTGTAATATCATATCTCCTTCTTTTTTCAATCATATACGAGTCATATATTTAGTCGCATCGAAAGTAACTTCAGTCATTCTGACGATGATATATGTCAATACTGAAATAATCATCAGTAGTAATATCCCTGTGACTTTGATAATAAACGAGATAATTTTATGTGCTTCAGACTGTTGCCAAGCAACGAGCTTGAGAAATTTTTCATGAAATTATGTGCCATTTGTACCTGTCCGAGGAATATTCGGCGAAAAATGTATTCATTAAAAGTACAGCTAGTGAAGGTACAACTATTTAATTTAACATTAGATTTGTTGCTTTTCTTTACTATAGAAGATATATTACCACGCATAATATTTATGATCTTGAGGTGTTTTTGATCGATATTTTGACATGATTGGGTGAAATTGTTGCATATGACACAAAATAGCAAATTTTGATTAGTTGCTAGAACGTTCAAAAAATTTCTAATATAATATCTTAGATTTTTCATATTTTTTCATTAAATAGAGGAATTAATTTGAGACAGCTATTCAGAACGTTAATATTTGCAGATTCCACAAAGTAAGGGTGCAAACAGTAAATTCATTTGATGCATTTGATTGATAATAAATAGGTAGGTAATAGCTCAACTGGACCCTGGACCTCTTGTGTGATAAGTGAACGCCATAAAATACTTCAACCTAAAATTGTAACTGGGATCGGAGAGAATGTTTTATGTTACGATGCGGCCAAACTGCAGAGGGCACTGATCATCAACAATCGTTATGTCAAGATGTCAAAATGGAAGGAAAAATGAGCAAACCATGTAAAAAACTTTGTTGTGTTCAGTTTTTCTGAGACAAAACGAGTGCTTAACATCGGTTTCCAAAACGTGAACCTGAAGTATTTGACTCCTGGCTGAGAAATATTATTAAGGTGAAGTTACACTGCATGCCTTCCAAAACAAATATACCAAGATTACACTTTAGTGATGACTGTAAGGTACCAGGAAAACGAGGCTGAAAAGAAAAGCTGTTCTCACTTTATTCATTTCAGATAATTACCTAAATTTAATATTAGGTGCAAGTCTATAGGTTAATTAATAATTAGGGTTCTCCTTTTATGGTGTAAAAAACTTATCTAATACTATTTCAACAGTAGATGATATAAAATTTCCAAAATTCATGAATACTAACAAGGATGTTGATCCAATAATGAAAGTGGCCATATTAAATTTTGTTCTAAAAAAACGCTTTTAAAGGAGAAGACACATAGAAATGAGTATAGGTACTTCATACGTAATCCTCCTTGTTGAATTATTTAGAACTAGATGCCAGACCACATGGAAAGAAAAATAACACAAAATACTTATATTTTAGGAATGAAAATAGCAGATTATTTGGAAATAATCTAGTTAGGTAGTATGTTGTGTGTTATGTCTAGGTATGTGTGTTAAAAATGTTGTTATTATCACTAAATAAATATTTAATTCCCGAAGTCTTTTTATTTAAAGTATTCGTCGTTCACCAAATACTTTTTCCTAGACACAAAAATTATATATTGCAAACTTTACCTTCTGCAAAAATGTTGCATTATGTTGCTTTAACTCTTACTTTGCTGCACAAGTTTTTTAAAGAAATAAAGTGACTTTTTACCAAAAGAACACAAAATGCAGCTTTTATGAAAACATATAAATTATAACTGATAGTATTATAGTATTTCACCAAATCTTGCATCAACAAGAGTTTGCCAAATATTCTCTTATGTTCAGCTCTGATGCAAGATTTGGCGTTAGTTATAATTTATATATTTTTATAAGCAGCTGAATTTTATGTTCTTTAGGTAAACAGTCGATTTATTTTTCAAAAAGATAAAATTCTCCATCAATTTTATATTTAAAATTCCCGCTGAATTTTATAGTTCCTGCGGCCAAACTTCAGATGGCAGTTAAAACAGTAGTCACTGCTGACAACATAGGAGTTACAATTCTATTTTATGGTGCTACAAGCTACAAGGTCGTGCCTGATATTGCATAGTTACAAACACATATTATGGAAGTTATGCCTCTTTCCTTTATGTACATCCAAACTTACCTATTACATTCTGTAATCTTTGCTATTACTAACCGTTCAGATAATACATCAGGATGAGTTGAATATGAACTTTTCATATTATTACTGAAATATTATTTATTTCAATACAGAGTGATACATGGGATTTAGTTAGACTCATAAAAATCGCACTAGTGATATTAAGTATGTCTATGTAAGCTGGCTACATATGAAAAAATTATATTACACACCGAGGTAGGATAAGTTTCATTACTGTCGAGAGATAAAGCGTCGAGGTTAGCTATTATTTCGAGACAGTAATGAAACTTCCTACCGAGGTTTGTATACTATTTTATTTACAACCATCATATCCCGATCAAAATGAATAAATCTTTGTTTCGTTTTGAACACACCTAAAATATCACATTTGACAACTGTCACCAATATAAATCAATGTCAGATAAAGTCTGGTGGATATTAATTTCGCGAATAATAAATTAAGAGACATGTGATCCGATGGAGAATTGATGGATTGTACCCCTCCAGAAATAGGTATTATTATACTATAATATTAATATATAACAATGTGTTATATTTTTATATTTTGAATATAAAAAATATTCATTTAAAATAGATAATATTAGGTGAAGATCACATTATTTTGAAGGGTGGGCAGCGGGGGCGGGAAATAAGGGCGGACAGTCAAGACGGGAAGTGAAGGTGTGTAATATGACACTTTCCAACATCCAATGACGTTACTAATGACAGTATTACAGATTATTATATTGTTGTGAATAAACTTTTTTTTATCAGTTTTATCAAAAAATGTTTTCTTCATAGAAAGTTCGGCATGTTCTAGAACCTAAAATAAGATATTAAATTGTATCAGTTTGTTGGAAAAAATATTCTGTACATATTATTATTTATAGAGATGAAAACACCATATAAGAGACTGAATTTGTGATATAAATATTTTTATAAAACTTAATTTGTATTTTAAAAACTGATCTGCCCAGCCAGAGGTTTCTCCTTAAGGGTGGTTCGACTCCATTTATCAACATAGAACAAAAACTAGGTAACAAAGTTATTTTCACAGGACTCTTTCAATACACATACCCGTCAAAATTCAATAATTAATTATAAACTCAAGAAAGTTTGTATTGAATAAGCTTTTTAATCCAAAAGTGTTGCTACACAAAACTTCAATTATTATGGTTATAAAAATAACTCAATACCGCAACCAAGCCAAAAATATCACAGCATGCGGCTAACCTAAAAATTATACCAAAGTCATAGTGACACTTACCTCATCCAAAGGTTTCTGGTACTTTATTTTCAAAATTTGGTATAGTGGTATTGATTATTACGGTCCTGGATGAAAAGTGAATAAACGCGTTGGATTTTGCTCCGTGAACCCAAGTTTTTTGGAGATTACGAGTTGAAAAAAATTTAAATCATAAGTGTTGTATAGGTCAAGTGAGTATAAAAGGATTGACAACAAAAAAGAAGTAAGATTAGATATTATATAAATCAACAATTTTATATAACCTGTATAGTTAGCACAAAAGTCAAAACTTGTTAATATATAAGTTAAAACTAGTATAGATAAGATAAGGAGTATTTTAATAATTTGTATAAGATAAATTGGCATTGAATAGCAGGGTGGGAGTCAGGAATGGTTATAACATTTGAGAGACAGAGAAAACCGGTCAGTTCAAAACAGTTTAGGATGAGAAAAAAAATTGCAACAACAGATAGATAAATTTGAAGACCAATTCAAAAGGAAAATGTTACTTAGGACCCCTATAAATTATTTTCTTGCAAACAATAATCAAGCCAGACCCTTGATCAGTATGTAACTGAAATTAAAAAGCTATCTAGTAAGTGCAAATTGGGTGAATTGCAAGACGAACTGAGAAAAGCTGTGTTGATTTGTGGGGTGGCAAACACAGCACTCCGTGAAAAGTTGTTACAGGATGACAATTTGAAACTTCAGCTAGCAGTTGAGTTGAAACATCTGAGGAAAAAAGTGCAACAATAGGCAACAATTTGCTTGATGTAGATGTCCTAAATCAGAATAAGTTCTGGAGTACACAAAAAATGACTAATGTAGCAAACAAGAGAACTAACTCGTGCAGTGAGTGTAGTCTCGCTATTAACAAATGCCCAGCCTTTGGGAAAAAGTGCTACTCCTGCAACATTGGCAATCATTTCGAGAGTGTATGCGGAAATAGGAAAAAGGTAAGTAGATAAATGAACTTAGACAAGAAGAAACTGTTATTGTTATAAATAAAGGAAATTTCTCATCCAGAGATTAATAAAAGTGGATTTGAGAGGTGAAAACGACCAATAATAAACATATACGGAGGAATTAAAGATGCGGGGCAGTGGAGAAAAAGAACAAACAAACATATTCAAGGCTCCATGCATTACAAGTGAAATTCAGGCATAGCGGCTTCGATGGTAAGAACATGTGAGTAGGATGGATGACGAAAGGTAAAGAAGATGCTTATTGGAGGTGTAGAAAGTTAGAAAAAAGAGGGCGACCTAGAAAGAAATATATGGATGCTGTTGAGGAAGACTTGAAACAGTTACAAATATAGGACTGCAAGAGATCAAATAAAATGGGAAAATATAATAAAAAGAAAATAGGAGCTATATAAGGCCTCACTTGCCACTCTATATATATATATATACTTTATTGCTGGTACGGTTGTGAAAAGTGCATTTAGAAAAATTTTGTTTAGTGACACTTTTGGTTTAAATGTGCAATAGGTTTTATATAGTTTATTCTCTATTTCGACAAAAATATTAGTCAATTAGTTCAAAAACAAATCTAATTCAATGCTTAAAACCTTTAATATGATGCATAACGATTTGCATCTATCTGTATAATCTTGACAACTACATAATCTTAAATGGATATTTCAAGAAATATTGATTGACATGGCTACCAAAAAATAGTGTACAATGCTATACTTCCGGGCCTGTTATTTGAACTTCCGCACTCACGTAAACCACTATAACTTACGTAATTCATCTAATTAAGGTATCAACTGCGAATTATTTATTTATTCTGACTACGCACAATTTTGAAATATTTATTTTATAATTTGTTATTACTGATAATGGTAAAAATAAAACTACTTTAATACTGATGACCTTTGGTGAATATGAATAATATATATTATATCTTTTTAATTAATATCGATTGGTACTTTGAATATCCCTCTTAACATTAGGTATTGATTGATTAGATGTTTTCCTTTGATAATTCCACGTTAAACCGAATTTAGAGTGCTCCTTTTATTTTCGAATGCTGGAAGAAATAATTGGTGGTCTAAATCTGAAATAAAGTAGGAAACGCGTTCTTACTTTAAGTTTTAATTATTCACTATCATAAGTAATGTTCACTATTATACCACTGTCATTTATAAAAACTAAAAAGGTTATAGAGAGGCAAACTGTATTTACTTGTTATTACATCAATTTTATAAGTACATCCAAAAATTTATGCTAGGTACTTTGGTAAATTTGCCGAATCTCGTCAAAACAGTCGTCCTTTACCAATAAAGGGCAATTCCAATGATTGATTATCATTTCAATTATTGAATAATATATAATATACCTTAATTTTTTTCCCATTATAAAATTAATAGAAAAATTAATGGCATCCATCAGTTTGTTTTAAAAGTTAATTAATTTTAACCCCTTAACCGTGGTAGCCACTAATTTGAATCCAAAATAACATGCGACATTGAATATCTAAGAAGTATTCGATATTGTTTACGTATATATCAAACGGCACCCGAGTGTTGATTGTTCTTAATTACAACTTTTACATCATATTTGGGGAATTATCAACCAATGGAAGTATCACCGCAAAATGTATGCTACTAATTTTTTTTATCATTTACCAATATAACAAAATCTAAACTGTTGAGAGTTAATTTTTTTTTTTCACCTTTTCATCAATGTTTTCACTCGTATATCAACCCTTAATATAGCTTGTATTTGTATGCCATGTTGTTTTCGGTTAATTAAGTAGTATTCAAGGAATGCATCCAAGTAGACATCCACGGATTTGCCACTAGGTCTACTAAGCCACGGCCTAGTGCCACAAGCAAAAGGAAACAGCTGCGTTTTGTACAAAAAAGCATTTTTGGAACAAAATTTTTTATTTCTTAAAGTCAATAAATACCACTCTGTAAATCGACTACATTATTTTTGTATACAAACTATACAATCAAATTAAAATAACCAACGTACATTATAAAAAAATAAAAAGCTTCCCATGGTATTGGAATATGTAAAGGGTACAGGTAGATTGTGGAAAGTTCTACGAATGTGATGTATCCCGCACAGACTGGTCCATAGAGTAATAATAAGAGAGGTTTTTTTTTAAAACATTTGGAAGGAGCTGGAACAAGGTTTTTGCGCAGCCCGTAGCGCCTGGCGCTCATAGCAACTAACTGAACTAACAAACCCCGCCTCCCACTACGAAACTCTTCTTTATCTCTGTACAAAACCTACCTATTTCCTTATTTTAATTTAGCTTGCTCGTTGCCATTTTTAAATTCATTTAAGTATTTCTATTTGATTGACTCTTTTTAATCGCCCACCATGATTCCCTATGATATTATTATAGGTATACCAAATACGATATTTTCAGCTGAATGAATTAACACAATAAAGTTTATCTTAGTCTTTTGAGACTTGATTTAAAAAACTAGAAGACAAACATTAAAGTGCAAAATTATTTGATTGCACATATTGCGCAATATTACGCGTATCCTGGTTTAAAAAAGTTTAAAAATTCAAAAAGCCCGCATCTCAAGTTATAGAGTTTGTTCAACCATCCTTTGCCGTTACGTCATACATTGTCCAGCTTTCTCTCTCATTCATGAAATGGATGAGACGGAATTATGACGTCATTAACGTATTTCTTAACTAAGGTCGACATAAATTTCATCTGTTACTTTTGACAGTTCAGTTGTCATATTTTGAAAACAATTCTTAACATAATGTGTCATTGATTATAATTTTGAGGTTTAGAGTAAAATAACATTCAACTAATATAATATGACATATGTAAAACAGCAGAATACGTCACCGATTATGACGTAACGGCAAAGGATGGTTGAACAAACTCTAGTTCATACCTGCAGCCAAGGTAGGCGATAGTGGTAACTTTATGCCACAAAACACTACTGCATAAGTTAATAGTTCTGGTTTCGTGAAAATTCTAAGATTTTCAATGCTCACTATTGCGTCGATTATCCAGCTTGGATCTTGGGAAAACATTATTCTTTTTGCTTTTCACAAGAAACCCGATGGTAAAAGTCTAATAATATTGAACATGTACGTATTTTTCCAGTATACCTAATTCACTAAAATTGTATAAACTTCGTTGAATACAGTTTTATTATTTCAAATTCCTTAGTCGTGAATAAAACTAATAAAAAATCAAAACATTAATAAGAATTTTATTGTTTATCGGTCGAACAAGTCAAAATTAACCTTCTTACGGCCGGTTTAAATTATTTCCCGACTATAAAAAGAACTTGTTTGTCTCAATCTGCTCACGTCTGGCAACATCTTCAATTTAAACCGAAGTCTTTTCCCGTTCTGATGTATCGTAGCAGCGAAGAGAGACACTGGTGGGCCACTTTCACTAGATTCTAGGTTATCCACGTGTCAACGTCTTATCTTAAAGTTTAGAAGAGAGAGAAATAGTTTGATCGCAGTAAACATTTTTCAAGTAAAAAGTAATTCTAATGATTAGAATTGTAGTTAAATAATTATTTATCATTTATTACAATATTTTGTAAATAAATGAATTGTTTATGTGTATTTTATAATGTTTTTACGAATCCGGTTGAAAATAATTGATGCCGAATTATTTATAATGTAGTCCTGTTAAAATTTTCAGAAATATACACAATTTTTTCAATTTCCCAGATAGGCCAGTAAAAGTATTTTAAAATTTGTTGTATTGATATGTTACTACACTTGAGAGATTTTTCAAGTCGTGACTTAACCAAAAAAACTCACCCATTCAAAATTTTATAACAAATTTTTAAAAAAATAGTCTTTCGAATATTACAGGAAACATATTCAGGTACCTAATTTCAATGAGAAAACAGGAAAACTGGAATATAGAGGTGTGTACATCATCAACAGTAATAACCCTTATTGCTCACTATACCCTACTCTTACTAAACTTTCTTCCTCTGAATAAAGCTATCCTATCAGGAAAATCAACACAATATCTTACTGGCCATGCGGCCGTTAAAGTAAAACCAAAGAATACAGCAGCTTAACAACAAGCGAAGCCCGATGCCTTTGATGTTTTGGTAACAAAAATTTTTGACTTTGAAAGACCGACGTTGTCAGATAACTTAGTAAATACATTGAGGAAAAGATCAAATTTTCAAATAACGGCGATATAATTGGTCGACAAAGTGAAGTGTGACAAGTATCTCATTATGGAAATGTGTTCTTTCAAAAAAAGAATAGGAAGCTTTGCTTCTTGTGAAGCTGATTTATTCTTTGGTTAAACTCTTCCGAATGAAGATTTCAGATACTGAGCTACGTGAATACGATGGAAGTTTGAATGACCTAGAACATTGTTTATTTGGATGTCATCGCAATAGTCATATGCAACTCAATATCTTGTGCACTATAACCAGTGTCCAAGGCCAAAAAACAAACAAACTAAATTTTAAAAAGTGGAAAGTTAATATTAAAAAATGTTTTCTAAATAAATCGCAATATATATATATTGTATATCTGCCCATCAAAAATCCATATTATATCTAAAGAATATTAAAAAGGTCCCATAAGATGGAAAAACAACAAATTCAATGATTATTTAGGAAACACGCCTTAGATTAGATTAGGCACTCAAGAGAAACAAGTCCTATGAATTAGTTAGAGTGTAAGGAGCTATCAATGAGTAATTCCCTTATTTTAAGATATCATCTAGTTATTTGAGTTGAATTGAAATTGCTTATTGATCATAATATCAAAAATGCCGGATTTAATACAATTATACAAGCTGGACATTCAAGACTATTGTATATTATTCGAGAAACAAACAATCACAGTCGAAAGTGAGTGACAAAAATAACTATTTTTAGTCAAAGGAATACTTGTACTACTTTACTATTTTAAAATATAAAAACGAGAAATATAAAATAAATAATATGTTTATAAGATAAGAAGAGTTTTTTTTCAAAGGAACTGTCATCATTGGAAATTGTTTTACAGATAATATATTCACAATTATCATGAGGCGGTATACTGATATATTAAACAGCGAAATATATATTAAAAACAGCGAAAGGAGTATGGACTGGAACAGCCAAAGACTTCGATATGTGGTGTCAATGGAAAGCTCACCCACATCCTGCAGATCTATTTGAAGCTTCAATTGGAAAATATCGTAAGCAGTTGCAAAGTCCAGATAAGAATCCTCTGAGGTTTTTGGAGTTCATCTCCTCAAGAAACGATTTTTTTTCCTTGTATTGACACATGTTCAATAATTGTCATCCTCGCAATCCATCAAAGAAAAATTAAAAAAGATCGATAATATGCACTATTATCAAAATGTTAAAAGTTTCAGTCATTTCCAGTTCCCACAAATAAAAGAAATAGAAAAACTTAGTGAAACCTTTCAGGCTTAGCAGCCCCCACACTTTTGATTTAATTCAAGTGATCTTAGTAGCTTCGCTGCCAACTATCCCCGGGCTATACCAAAAGTAATCAATTTTCATTGAATGGATAAACGATGGTGAAAATATATTTTTAATAGTAGACTGTAACATTTTCTATAGCAGCTGGATTTAAGTAGAAGAATTCAGAAAAAATAGTTCATTTACATAACATCTGCTTATAGAGAGAAAATATTTACACCTGTTTCAATAGTACTTAATTGTAATGTGCTGAAAATATTTTCAAGGTACCCATAATAAATACTGAGGCAAAAACTACTAGGAAACCTATAAATGTATTGTATAGTGAGTACATTATATTTTTTATTTCTAAGAAAAAATTAATTTATGTTCAATTAATTCAAAGCTGTAATTCTATCAATTTGAGTTCTTCAATGTTCGATGCAACCATGTACCTAATAGTATATTGTGTCTCAAGGGCAGAAAATAAGCTTTAGCTTCAGACTATTAGATGCACGAGTCAGCGTAACGGAGTTTTCTTTGCTGACCCCGTTTCAAGAGACAAATATGTAAATTTATCAACTTAGAAGAGTAATTCACTGTCTTTCGCGGCATATAGCCAGAGAAGTGGTTGTGAACGGCCTGCTCTTTGAAAATTATTTTTCAATGTAGTGCGTTAAAACAGTTTTTGCGCCATTGATCTTTTTTGTTTATTTACAGCATCGGTTTCTAAGTCTAACACGTCGGTAAGTGATTAACTTACCGTTCAGACGTCTTAGCCCTACATATACATTTAAGTGGTCCTAAATAATATATTACTTCATTCATTACACAAAAGGAACAAAAAAAAGGTAGAACGTGTCGCGGGACACACGGTAGGAACTTTAGTTCCTTTTAAGCAAAAATTATGTAATACATCTGACGTTAAAGATAAACAATTTGCATATTCCTCGGTGGTCGAGTAGTTAGCAAACCAGACTCTCACGCGGTAGGCCCGGGTTCGATTCCCCGTGAAGAAGTTTTTTTTATTGTTATTTTTATTTTTAAATAATTATTCTGCTTGATATTAATACCGACAACAGGTAGACGTTTGGAATATTTAGAAGAATATTCATTGTTATAGATAATGGTACGGTACCCTTCATGAGGAAGTCCGACTGGCAAAATCTACTTATAACAGCATCGTATATTTAAAAAGGGAAACCGTAGCATTATAAAAATCGGACATTCAAGAACTGTACGTTTACCACAAAAAAATTAGTGGAAACATAAAATTGAATTGTTAAATTTTCAATTTGAAGTTATATTACAGTTTATAGAAATTTTTGTTTTCTAGATTTTTTGTTGAGTGGGTCGTAGAAAAAATATGCTGTTCGACTCGTGTGGATTGTCCATATCGCACTTGAACGATTGAGTACTTCGCCTACGGGGTCGTGCTCAAACTTCGTCCTCGTGCGATATGGCCATCATATCCACACTAGTTGCATTTTGCATTTTTCATTTTGCATTTTACTTTTAAAAAGATTTTGAAAATCATAAAATTTGAAAGTCCGCCAAAACGCGCTTTACGTCATAAATATGGCTGCCCCATGGAGTGACGTCATTTGTTTAGGTTCCTATTCGTGTATCGCGCTCTGAGTTCTTGTGACCTAATTTGCTTCTGAGAGCTTTAAAAATGGATTAAGCCGAAATAAAAACTTTGTGTTCCAAGTATTGCATTGTTCCAGAGTGTAGATCAACGTCTTTTAAAACTCCAGACAAAATATTTGTTACTTTACATGGTGGCGCAAGCAAAAATTCAGGGAAGAATAAAGACGATATTTCGACAAATACAAAGTTTCCCGAAATATGGTCGGTATATATTATATATAATACATAGTTTGAATCGTACTTACGATAATGCTTCAACTCCTCTCATTTCATCTGCATTAAAGCAGCTGTTTGACTTCATGAAATCAAGCAACATAAATGAGTCTACTTTGGGCAAGTTATCAGTTCGTGCTTTTACAAAACCTTCGCTAGCCATATCTTTACTCACAAAATATGAAAGAATCGTCACTGAGCACAACTAGTGGATAAAATATTTTCTTCTAAAAGTTTTGAAATATCCTCGGAAATATCGAATATTCATTTCCACTTTACGTTGTATTTTGCTCCAGTTTTAGATTATTATAAAAAAGATATAAGCCATCAAGTGATAGTGGGATGTTGACAATTTGTGATCACCAATTTGAGCACAGAGTACACCTTCTAAGGTGTACTCTGTGATTTGAACGCCAAGACCTTAGTTGGCACACCTGAATTGCAGCAAAATTTAGGTCATTTTGTATGCAACAAATCTAAAGAATGCAGTAAAATTGCAAAATTTACATTTAAAAACAACCTGCCAAATGTCAAATCAATTTATCCAACCATTTTAAAGTTATCGAATTAAAACATTAAAGTTTTCAAAATTTCAACACCCTGTATTTCGAAAATTAAAAGTGCTAGACCATCCCTTAATCGTCATATCATTTTGTCCAATTTTACGAGAGGAATCTACATGCAAACGTTGTAATTACCCTTAACGTTCTAGATGCTTAATACCATTTTTTGCGCGATCGTATTGAAATAAATTCCGAATAAAATAATTTAAATTTCTTCGAAATGAACGAAATGTCTAAAGTGACATTTATACTTCTCGATCAGTTTAGAATATAATTTGCATTTTGGTGAAATTGTTTTCATGCTATTTATTACTTTTTATATTGTTCTGTTCGTTACTGTTCATTAAAAAAATATAGATCTTATTTTTTTTCCTTTCGTGTAATGAATGAAGTAATATATTTTTTAGGACCACTTAAATGTATGTAGGGCTAAGACGTCGGTAAGTAATTTACTTACCTACGTCTGAACGGTTATTAAATCACCTACCGACGTGTTAGATTTAGAAACCAGTAAACACAACCTACCGACCTGACAACCGATGCTGTAAATAAACAAAAAGGTCGATCGCGCACAAAATATGTAAATGTTTACAATGATTCATGATACATGTGTGCATGTGCTGAGAAAAATCTCTAATTGTAGCCACAAAATAAATAATATATTATGGATAATAGTCACAATCTTCCATATTTGATTGAATATTATGTTGAGCTTTTCAAATAGTTTGTACGTTTTGGATTTTTACCTTCCTTTGTAGCAATTGGTATATTTGTTTTTTGTTGAAGTGAAAACTTCAGTCGAGTTGTGTAATTTCAATTTATTATGAGCGTATAACAAAAATTTTAGAGGGGTTGATATATTCTCTAAAATTTCCATTTCCGTGGTTGTATAGTTAGGTACATACGATAAAAAAAAAAGTAGGTAAGAGAAAATGTTGAAAAATGGTCATTTACTTAAGTTTGCAATTCAGTCGGCACTCTCCATGACTGCCAAAAGCTGATATGTGAGACAATTTTTTTTATCCATATGAAAATATATTATGTGCTTCTCTTTACGAAGTTTCGCGTGTATCGAGCCACCATATCTTTTTTTCAAGCTGCTGGAGCCATTAAGCATTTTCCAATACATTTGTGTGTTATGAAATATTTTATAATATTTTTTTATTAATGTATCATTTCATTATAATTCCAATTTTTTCTTAATTACGCAGTGTGCAACTTTTTCTGCGTTTTTATGAAAATGATGAAATATTTCTCCAAATTGTTGGTTCAATTGATTTCCCAATGATCGTATTATTGTTAAGCTTTAATATCAATTTTCATTCTGTTTATTATGGTTCTATTTTCCCCGCTAAAGGCATTATGGTTCACTTTTCGACAATTCATTAAATTTAAATTAAGTTTTTTTAAATGTTATTAATATATCATTCAAATGTTGAGCTACTTTGAATTAAATATTGAAAAATTAACCTTGAATGTCATTTTATATTCAAGTTTACATTGCAGTAATTTTGAGGACGCCAGAAACCGTGGAATTACATAAATATTCTTCGTCAACAAAAATTAATTATTAGTGTCAACTCGACAGGCTTTAGATGATGCCGCTAGTGAGTTAATTTCTCAACGGGAGGCGCTATATGTCTATCTTCATATCCAGGTGAATTATGGTAGTGATATCTGTAGGTAAAGGGTTAACCATCAAGTAGTAAAGTTGAAGAATGGTAAATTTAAGCTTTTATCCACATATTCTCCTTCAAGCAAGAGTAATGCGTTCATTTAAAGTATCCTCTTAATTTTTCACATCTTTTTTGTGAACTGGCTTATCTATGCTATCAAAATACATTTCAGTTGGAATAGCAATTAGGTAGTTCATCATCATTTTCACCAACTTCTGACAAATATATTTTTTAGACACAGCACTTTTTTATGTCACCTGTGATATTATTTCCACTAACTTTCTTTGTTGTTTCTGTTTGATGCTTGGAGATAGTACAACAAACTTTTTATAATAAAAATGTCTTTTTCCACCGTGACTGACTTTTGAAAGTAGTTAATTCCGTAGAGATGGCGAAAAATAGAATTTTTTTGCATTGAACTTGCAAGTTTAAAGCAAAAAAAAGTTGGCCTTGTATTTAACACGTAAATAACCGAGAATAGATCGATATTTGTTTCAAATAAAATAACATTGTTGCCATAGGAGCAAATATAATCAACCATTATCTTCAATAATTTCAATATTTTCTAAATTTAAAGCTTTTATTTTTGCCTTATACCTACAAATAATTATTGTAACAAATTGCGAAGTCAGGCATAGCAACTAACTCTGTTTATATATTTGAAGATGTTTAAACAATAATATTAATATCTTTATTAAAACAAAAAACACAAAAATATTGAAGATAGAGTTTCAAAAACAATACCCAGATAAATACTTTATATTTATTGTTAATTCGGTGTTGACCCGTGCTGCGACCTTAGCAACTGCACTTGTTCATTGGAAAAGAACCATTCTAATTTATCACATTCTATTTTTTATAAAAAAAAATTCTAAAATTTAGAGTCTGGTGAGTTGAAATTGTGATTTAAAAAAAACGAAGTATAAAAAAAGCCAAATATACCCTGTGCGGAAATTTACATTGCCTCGCTCCATTCAAAAACGAAATTCGCACAGATTCCCATCTTCCAATTATCTAACTACCACATTTTTCATCCACACTACTTTCTACGCATTTTCTAATGGAATTCGGAAAAAGTAGCATCTCAATTAATAATTACCCAAAAAAAAATTATCCAGAATAAATGGACACAGAAATTACTTTATGCATAACAGAGCAAATTTTTTTGTGAATCTATGAAAATCAACATTTATCTTCTGTAAGTTCCTTGTGGCATTACTTATTCTAGTTGTCATATTTTTTCGTTGTGTCAGATAGGGACCAAAAAATGTTTTATCAATTTTATGACTAGTTAATCTTGACAACGGTAGCTGGAACGCTACCGAAACGTCGAAATAAAAAATAAAAAACATTATTGTGGTTTGATTCCCATAAGAATAAGAAAAAAATCAACATTTGTCTAAAATATTAAAACCTCATAAATACCTATAGCACAAAAAATCGGGCAGTCAAGGGACTGAGGTGATTTGCCCTTTTGAAAATTTTTCACAAATAAATGAACCCCTTCGAAAATATCATTGTTCGCTCATTGATACGGATCTATTTTTGCAGCCTTATTTTTTCAGGTTTTTCTTTTCCTAATCTATTTTTTCCAGGTCTATTTTTTAAAAATAAATTTTTTTCGGTCTATTTCTTTCGGAGTCTATTTTTGTCCGATTACCTTTCAACTCTCTCCGTACAATAATTAACCTTATAACAAACAAAATACCACCTCCAAGCTGTAGAGGACCTAATCCAGTATTAGGAAATACAAAGCAATACCAGATCTGGTTAATAATATATTACACACCGAGGTGGGAAGAGTTTCATTACTGTCGAGTGATTAGTTAGTTAACCAAGACACGCAGGGTCGAGGTTAGCTATTATCTCGAGACAGGAATGAAACTTCCTACCGAGGCCAAAGAATACACCAGCTAACAAGAAGCGAAGCCCGACGCAATCTCTTTGAAGTTTTGGTAACAAAAATATATGACTTCGAGAGACCGACGTTGACAGATAACTTAGTAAATACACTGAGAAAAGTAATCAAATTTTTCAAATATTGGTGATATAATTCGTAGTTACACGTAGAAAAAATCCTCGACATTAAAACATTCAGGTTCAGGAAATTATTTTTTATATGATTACTTACCGATTTATGTACTGACATATACACATTTACTACAAATTGATTGTTTTGAGAGAATATTACTTGACAATCAAACCTCTGGGCCCACCACCTATTATATTTATTTCAAGTTGAGCAGTAAAATTAACAAACACCGATTATAAGCATATTATACATAATTCAACAGTACACTTTCAGTTGGTAAAATCATGCACTGTTTCAGTTAGATAGGTGTTATTTTTCTAATTATTTTTAATTTCTGTCGAGCACTGCAAGTAATTATTTGTAAATAAGTATTTAAAGAAGCATTAAGTAGGGTAGGAAAGATATTGAAACAAATGTAAGTAATAATAAAAATTTTTATTTGGTTTACTAGAAATGAAAATAGTGTCTACAAATATATATAAAATATATCAAATATATATATATATAGTAAACAACCAATGAGCATCATTGTACACAACAAAATGTGTTCTTTCCAGATGAGGAGGGTCCTGGTTCAGGTGACGGTATGTTATCTGCAATATTATAATGTTATTTTTAATAATGTGGATTTTGTAAGAAAAATATATGTGTAGTTTTTTTATGTATACCTATACATAATTGTAAATAAACTATACGTTTTGATGCATTGCATATACAGATGTATTTGAACAATTGAAATATTCACCCAATAATGGCAAAGCTTGTGAACAATTATCTTTCTTGGGGGATCATTTGTCAAAACATGACTATGTCGTTTTAGTCCTAAGAATTTCGTAGGTACAGCTTACTCGAACAATCTCCTAGAGCTTCCATCCTTGGTGATAAATTTTTCTTCAAAATGAAGCTCACGCAGCTTGTAATTTTTTTGAAGTTGAACTGTCGTCTTTCCAGACAAATCTTCACGATTACAAGCCTGTAACCATAGCTGGGATCTAAAATATTTCAAGACAATAATAAGTTCAGGCTAATATCAAATAATACACAAATAATATATTTGCTGGTGTATTATTTGCTAATATAATATGTTTATTGTTAGGTGGAATAAGTCAACACAACCTATCACAAAAGTTGTTCCCTTCATGAAAATTCTATTCAATGTAATGTCAAAGAATACCTAATCAAATATTTATTTGAGTATTTTTTATACTTATGCCTAAATTAGCAAAAGAAACTTAAAGACCTACCTAACAGGGTCTTTTGGGAATCCAAACATACCTTCTCCTGTTCCCGAGTGACATTCCCGAACAGCACAAGTTATTCTTCCCATAGCTTCAAGTAATTCAGTTTACCAAGCTGGTTGACAGACAACAAACAAAGTCAAATATGACAAGAATCTTATTATAAAAATGGCGACTTTCAGACATGCGCATACAAAAAAAATGATCGGAAGCTTCGCTTCTTGTTGAGCTGGTGTATTCTTTGCCGAGGCTTGTATACTATTTTATTTACAACCATCATATCCCGATCAAAATTCAAATCTTTGTTTCGTTCTGAGTACACCTAAAATATTACATTTGACAACTGTCACTAATATAAATAAATGTCAGATAGAGTCTGAAAATTGTTTGCATTCCGTCAGTTAGTGCTTAACAGTTACTATGTCATTTCAGCTATGGCAAACGAGACGATTTCCTGAAGACACCAGATATCCGTGTGTGAGTTTGCTGTGGCTGATACGAAGTCTTCTAATTATAGTAGCCTCTCTCCGTGTTAAAAAGTTAAGGGAGAGAGGAGAAGTGGATGGATGGATATCATGGAGTGCTGTCATGCTATTACGTCATAGGTGTCGCCAAGATTATGTGTAACGTTTTTGAAGTGGAACCAGTGGAACTGTAGATCGGTTGCGAGCAGGACTGTGTGTTTTGGATTGTAACTATTGGCAGCTTCTTTCGCTTGGCAGTCAGCAGTTTCGTTACCATCAATTTCTAAGTGACATGGAAGCCAGATGAGAGAGACTGATTTAAATAGGAGGATTCTGTTACATTTTTGTTATCCTTGTTTGACTCTTTAAATAGCACGTATTTCAAAGATGTTGAGGTAAGAAAACAACTTTACACTTGTTTTACCCATTAACTTTCACAGTTTCCAAAATTGCAATGATGGTGCCATTTAAAATATTCAGCCTGTATAAATCTCTCAGTGAATAAGTAATTTTATCAATTGTATCAAATTAGTTTCAATACATTCAATTTTTACATTTGAAATACTATTAATCTTAAGTATGTCATTTTCAGGGAAACTTAGGCGTAGTAATTCATCGAATATTACAATCTATGTTTTGGTACTTGTTGAGTGTAATTTTACGTGATAAATCGGAAGATAAGCAAAATCTTGACCTTGTTTGTAAAATAGACTAGGATGTAGTAATTGTTACTTACATGCTTTTATTTTTCACTTGCAATGTATATTTGTCCAGGTGAAATCTTGCAGCTGAATTTTAAATCAGTTATCTTCAACCGATTGAGCTGAAATTTGTTATTTTGGATGACAATGAGCTATGTGACGTCATTATAATTTCAATATGGCGGATCATCCAAGATGGCGGACTAGTTATTTTTTCTGCATTACCACATATGGCTATTAAATGCAAGGGCTTGCTGAGAAGAGCACGGAAACTAATACAACGTTGCATTGAATCCAAGGAGGAGGTCAAATTCTTAGAAGGTCTAATTATTGCAGAATTAGACTGTACAGGCAAACAACCATTTAACAACGACGCATCAAATAAAATGCACAGACTTAGGAACATTCCCAATTATGACTAAAAATAGAAAAAGTAAATTAATGTTGAAAAAAAAAGTTTTTTGAAACAAGCTTTCATTTAATTGCACTGAAAAAAAGGGGATTAAACTTTGAATTGAATCAAACCAATAAATATTCCAAGAAATAAGTATGTTAAAACTTTACTTTATAATAAAACTCAAAAGCTAAGGGGAGTAATACAAAAACCAAAAGATTAATCGATGGGATTCTATTCACAAAAACTCTCTACAGATGAGAAAGCCACCTATTCTCTCTGGAAGGCAACCAAAAAAATAAAAAGACTGTTACTTAAATTCCTCCTATTAGAAGCAACAATGAACCATGGGTCAAAAATAATAAGCAAAAAGTAGATATTTTCGCTGAACACCTGGATAACTCATTTACACCTAAATAAAGACAGACAGATTTCGTTCTGAATAATATTGACAACTCAAACTATGAAAAGTTCACTCCCGTTACCCCAAGAGAAATACCCCAGGAGATAAGAATTAATCTTAACCAAAAGAAAGCACCCGGATTCAATTTGATAACTGGCGAGATACTGAAGCAAATGCCTAGAGAGAGTATAATTATACATACGTACCTTATTGATGCATCCTTTAGCGAGAAATTACTGCAACCGATAATAAAACATAGAAACTTCCAGATTTTCAGTTTCAATTGATGCAAAAGCACTCAACAATAGACCTGGCGCAAAAGAATAACAACCATTATTAAACGTGCTTTAGAAGAAAACAAGTCTGCTCGGCAGTCTTTTTGAAGAAGAAATACTCCGATTTGGAAGAGATAAAAGCGGGTGTGCCATTGAGTAGCGTCCTTTGTCCATTCTGTATTTGTTATTTACTAGCAATCTTTCATTATTAGAAGATATAGTTATTGCTGCATTCCAAACCAAGAAAACTGCAGAAAGCAACCAATGCAGTAATAAACTGGACCAAACAATAAAAGATATTAAACTTAATGAACTTAAATCTATTCAAGAAAACTTTACCAACAGAAGAGTACCAGACCCCTATCCTCTAAAGATGAATAAAACAATTGTATGGCTCATACAATAGCCTTTTTGGTGCGCGTCATCGTTTGACAAGAGCTATCAGTGGGACAGTAGAAAGAGATGTAAGACACATTGCCGCTACGGAAAGTACGAATTCATAGTATTTTGAACTCCCGATTGATAGTTTGCACTTGCGCATAATCTAAACATCAACCAATTGAATTTTTGTAAGTCAAAGATTAGAGTTAACGTTTGTAATATATTTAAACGGTTCATTATTGTGATGATTTAATTAGGATTATTCACAGACCTACATTTTTTCCATTTCTTCCTACGTAATGTGTTAGAAAGACATAAACAATCGATGACGCACACCAAGAAGTGTATTATTTCAACCATACCATATACGATGAGTGCCAAATACCCCGGGATAACTCTTGATGCCAAATTAAGGTGGAAGAAATATGTACAAAAGAAAACAACCGAATGCGGCCTAGGATTCAGACAGCACTACTGGCTGATTGGAAGAAACTCCAAGCTTTCAATCTACAACAAGCTATTGATTTATAATCAGATTTTGAGACCGGTGTGGCTTTATGGTATGCAGCCCTGGGGTTGCTAGCGATTCCGATATCAAGTGCATCCAAACATTCTAAAACAAAGTGTTACGAAGCATAGTGCCCCTTGGTACTTTCGTAGCTCTGATATTCCCAGACATCTTCGAATCCCAGCTGTCAAGAAAGAGATTGGAAGGATAGCCGGCAAGCATGAAGGGAAGCTCCATCAACAAGTGAATGCAGAAACTCTTCAGCTGCTGGACGACCAACAAACTTGTCCGAACATTGAAAAGAACCAAGCCAATCGATCTTGTGTAGTGTGTTTTGTTTAAAGCAAAGTAAAGTGCATCAGTGTAATGTATATTATAGATTATAAAAATGTGGATGACTTGGATTGACTCTAGATGGTAAGTACCTTGGTGTGCGGTGATCGCCTTAGACATCCGAAATGCTTTTAATTCCGCATCATGGACCTCGATCATGAAGCAGCTAAAAGACAGAGATATCAATGATTATTTAAGGGCCACTATTAGCAATTACTTTGTCGGGAGACGAATTTTAATCGATGGGAAAGAAATAAAGACCTTTTGTGGAGTTCCGCAAGGCTCAGTGCTGGGCCCCACGTTGTGGAATATCATGTACGACGAAGTTCTTCGGATACAGCTACCAAATGGATGTAGAACCGTGGCTTATGCAGATGATTTGGCAGTCATAGTCACCGCAAATAATAGAGAGGACCTTATACACAGGGGAAATTTGGCTACCAGGTACATAGGCAGATGGATGAAAAAGAACCGGTTGGAACTAGCGGCAAATAAAACAGAAGCCATCGTCCTGAAAGGCCCGAGGAAAAGAAGTAACGTAATATTCCATGTGGAAGGGAACCCAGTAAGCTGTCAAAGACAAATGAAATACTTAGGAATATGGCTGGACGACAAGCTGACCTTTGGATACCACGTCCAAAAGACCGTCGAGAAAACGGCAAAAACCGTAGGAGCACTTACCCGCATCCTGGTAAACATCAACGGACCTAGAGAGGAAAAGAGGCGAGCACTAAGCGGAGTGGTAAACTCAATTCTACTGTATGGAGCTCCTATCTGGCACACAGCTATGCGTATGCAGAAGTATAGGAACCTACTACAGAGGCAACAGCGATGCATGCTGCTGAGAGTCATCTCAGCGTATAAAACGGTCTCAGCAGAAGCGGCTCAAGTGATCGCAGGTATTCCCCCAATAGACCTTTTAGTAGAGGAGAGGCACGCCATATACAGTAATAAAGACGCAGATAGAAATGGAGTGGAAAAAGAGGCCAGAGAGAAAACAATGGCCAAGTGGCAGGAGAGATGGGACGCATTGAGCGGTAGAGGACAATGGACCAAGCGCCTCATACCTAATATTAGGAGGTGGGTGGAATGTAAGCACCGAGGTGGGAATTACTATGTGACCCAGATACTGTCTGGCCACGGATCATTCCGCACGTACACCAACAAGATCGGTAAGACAGACGATAGCTGCGTTTACTGCGATCAAACGGACGACCCTGAGCACACGATGTTCTCGTGTCATAGGTGGGAGATACCTCGTTGTAGGTTAATGGAGGAAATGGGCCCGGTAAACGCTGATAACCTAGTGACCAAAATGACCGAAAAATCGTCTAACTGGACCACTGCGTGCGAGATCATAAAAGAGATACTGAAATTAAAAGAGATGGAAGAGCACGCTAGACAGGGGAGATAAAACGAGGTAGTATCTAAGACCAGGCAGTACTCCGAAGGAATGGTCCAGAAGCCAGTGCCAGAGTATTGCAGGCGGCGAGTAGAGGAGGTGGTTTTAGTGGGTAAACCGGACCTGCACAAACGAACCGGGAGTCCCACACTATCTACGAAGGGTATAACTTGTAGTAGATGTACATAAAGTATTTCCACCTGTCAAAAAAAAAAAAAAGATGGTAAGTACCTAGTCTTAAGAATAGTTGGATGCAAATTAATGGATAGTCGTCTAAGACTAGTGTTAATCACAGGAAGATACTCCAAGGCGTATCTTTCAATAAAAAAGCAAGACTAGCTAGATCACAGGTTTGTATTAATTTATAGTTCACTTTCTTCTTTTTTCATCATTAATTTATGTTGTCTCTAAGCTGGATTTATAAACTCTGTTTTTCCCGTTGTTCGTTACTCGTCGTGTTTTCCACGTTGTAGGCGATTCTTTATTCACAGTTATTCACAAATCGACTATTTAGGTATATCGGTTTTTCGTTGCTGGAGATGTTGAAATTTGATTGGTCACAAAAGTGACGCATGTCCAGACAAATTGACGTGACAGATTATGTATGCTTTGTTGTTGTTGTTTTTAGTTTTTGTATCAATAAATCAAGAAAGTGGAATTGTCATGAGTTTTTCAACAGCAAATCGATTAAGAAATTGAGTGGACACGATTGGCACCTTGCACTGAGCTCAGTTTCCATTGGCTAAACTGCGAATGACGAATAACAAGATATAAAATTTGATTATTTTGGAACAATAAAATATTAATCTAATGCGAACAGCATCATCGTTGGCAGCAGAAAGCATTACATCCACCAAAATATATAGAGCCCTAATTATTATGGCGTCATAATTTACAATTCTACTAAACAACACATTCTCCAACGGTTGGATACGGTGGCGTTCTGTTCAAGCCCAGTTGAGAGTATACTGTGTGAATTAGGAGAAAAAAATCTATACCATCTAACACAGCGTATACTCTTCTCAAAATACGCTAAACCTTCTTCTACCTCTTACATACAACAACCACCATAATTCATCCATGTCTCCTTGAAATCTCACAACCCCTCACTTTGACTGTCGCTTAACTGAATTTATCAAATCCCTTATCTATTATTAAATGTTTCATAGTAAAATTATGGATTATCAAAATGATTCCAAAACAAGGAGGGGTGTGGGTGCAGCGATGGTTCTTAAGTACTTGCAAAGATCGTCTACATAAGCATGGACAAGTTCAGTTTTCTTCGGGGAATTCTTTGTTATTTTAGAAGCACTGGAATACACAAGTAAGGCAAAAATGAGCAAACAATTAGTATCGACCGATGCTTTATGTTCCATCTGAGCCACCCTTTCGTCATATATTTGAAAAATGAACTTTCAACAGCAAACATTTCAAATTTAACTGGATTCCATCATATGCGAGCATGGGACGAAACGAAATCAAATGCTGACGTATTATCCAAGACTGCTGCATCAGCTCCAACTTCCGATATTGAAAATATACCCCTCTCACAGATCTCAAACAAAATTTAAAAAATAATATTATTTTTGACCTGCAGCTGAAATGGAATACGTCAACATAAAAAACTCCGAAGTTAAAACGTTCGTGAATGAATATGAAAGAATACTCCAACGAATCGTCGACACCAACTGATTTTATCTAGAGGTTGAGAATCGAGCATAGAGGCCACTTACACCTAATAACAACCTAATAAAAACCATGAGGCCGCAGTGAGATTTGAAGTCGCGATCTCCAGCGCCAGCTACCTGTTGCAGGTATCAATATCGAGCAAAAACGAGCAGAAAATTTCCGTTTGTCAAATATTTATTTTATTCGGTGTTTAGAGACAAGTGATATACATCATTGAGAAAATTTAAATTGTCTAACTAGCACGGTTCATATGATGTAGACCAGTGATAGACAGACGAACAGACAGTAGTAATAGGGACCGTTTTTTACCCAATGGACTTGTGAGCGAACCGTGTCGAACTCAAATATCGATTAAACATTCTCTAGTGGAGTGTCCTTTATTCCAACACAATGGTCAATGGGAACCAATTTGAGGTCAATCTTAGGGAAGTAAGGTAATGCTGAAAAATTGTGTGCAATTAACATTTATGCAAAAATAGGTTCTAACTATCCTTTGTATATTCCTTGTTATTTATTCATTATTGTTGTTTTTATGTTGTAATATAATTTACCGTGTGGATCTTTACTGTGTAGAATCTAGTACTATTATTATACCTACTGTTTGTAAATAATTCCACTTTAATGAAAAAATATATAGTCAAACGCACTCTTATCGTGCGGGTTCAAAGGTCACTAACCATATGTATCAAATCAAAAAACACAGAGGTTACCAAAATGTGAGATAACAAATACACCCGGAGAGAAGAAGAAGAAGATTATTTTAACTAACATGAAGATAGCTACATAGACGTACCAAGATAGCTACATCATATATTGTCACTTTGAATTGTCAAACTGACATTTAAATAAAAACTTCGCTAGTGAAAGACTTTTTAGAATCGCTGAAAACTAAATACATATCCTTCTTTTTCCCGTCAAAATTGCATAAGTCTGTCTTATTTATCTTACGGACTTTATTTGGAAGTTATAATTAAACGTAATAAAAAAAAAACATAAACTGTGAGTATGTCTTTGATGAATCGTATGACCCTCACGATAAGAGTGCCTTTGACTAAATATGAAAATTCCACACTTGTGATTTTTAACCAATCAGAACGTGTATTTCTGTCAGATCACCATAGCAACCGATGAATTTTATCGGAAATTTTTTCCTGGTGGGTACCCAAGAGCGAATTATACTGGAAATTTTTTTGACGGTCATAATGACAGAATATTTTTTTTGACAATCTAATTTTTATTTGTTTACATAATAATTTTGATTAATTTCTACAAAAAGCTTAAGTGTTTTCTAAATTCATGGACTATTATGATTGATGTTTATATTAAAAACGCAATTATTGTATACTATGGCAGGTTGATTCGAAGTTGCTTGCTCTTGATTTAGAGATTCTTGGACTGTCTTTGCAGAAGTTAAAGCAGACCTCATTGCGTCAATTATATCCTGATGATGGCCCGAGTCAATTTGCAGATATGGTTTTATGGAGTGACTGCCATGCCCTGTTATTTTAATTAATTTCTGTTCTCCAATTCCCGTTTTGGCTAGAGTTGAAACAGCAGTGGCCCTCGCAGAATGATTTGTTATCTTGATCTTGTTGACATCGATTCCAATCACTGATGCCGCCGATTTGAACCAGGAAGATATTGTATTTTGTCCAACCGGGCTGTTCTTGTACCAACCTTTGGAATTGGGGTGGTGCCAGTTTGGATTTGGAGTTAAAAATAAACTATTCGTTTTGATGAGTTGGTCTCGCTTGCTTATTAGTTTTTTGAACAGTCTTACTGGGCATAATTCTTCATTAACTGTATTCGGTACAAGCCACGTACTGTCGGCCATTCTTTTTGAACCGCCTTGAGTGGTCTTGGAGAAAACCGGGTTATACTCAATGCGTCCTGTTGGTTTCCCTTGATTGTCAATTTCCTCCACAAAATATTCTATTGTTGCTGCCGCTTTCTTTCTTTGCAATCCTTCCGGAGTGTTTTCGTCCCAAAGCTCAATAATATTTATCAATTCGTCTGCTGATAGTGCGGATGAACTTGCCTTTCTCTTGGTTGGATCTATTTGTAGCTTCCGACGCTTAGCATTTTTTGCAGCTCTTGCGTTGACAAATTCTATGTCAGAGAATGGATTAAATTTGCGATTATACCTTTCGAAAAAATATTCCTGCAACTGCTTAGCTGTAGAATTCTATAGAACTTTGATAAAACTCTGCTTGTAGTCTTCGGAGTTCTTTTTTCGTATGTTGAAGGCATAGTCTTCAAGAATGAGCGCCAGTTCTTCCACAGGTATATCCGCTCTGTCGAAATCATACGCTTTTTCTGTGCAAAAGTTTATAAACTGCTTCCATACACTTGTCTTCGATTTCCTAGTATTCGCTGGTGTCAACTGCTTTATATTCTGGCGAATATTTTCTTTACTTTCTTGACCGAAGCGAGACATTTTTCTACGTCGTGCTGTTTTGACAAATTTTTGACAGAAATAATTTCTAGTTTAGAGTTTCACTGAGTTGCCATGGTAACTGAATAATCAAGTTGACAAAACCTGTTTTGCAAGAACTTGATAAAGACGAAAATTGATGTTGTTGGAAACACATTT
>CAJUYG010001244.1:57052-82721 GCA_910591675.1 Galerucella calmariensis
GTCCTTATTTGTGCGCGATTACTGCAGTGCACTATACCGACTTTATTTCATGTTTCATATTTATATGTCACAATTTGTAAGTGATCTGTGTCATCTGTGACACCTACCTTAATATAATGTCATTATAGACTTTTAGGGCCATTCGCACCGATTATCCTTAAAAGTCATACTTAACTAAGAGACACTTATAATTTAAGTGGAACTTCGTTCGCGCCGTACCTCCCTTAACTAAGTGGGAGGTTCCATTTGACGACGCCGCAATTTTAAAATCTTTTTTTGAAAAAAAAAGATCTTGTCAGGAATTAACCAATTAACGGCAGTTTGATCCAGTTTGATCTATGCGTTAGATATTAGTCGGTGTCATCTTTGGTTTTGACTTTTTGAAAAGTATGTTTTCTTCCGAGTCATTTTAGTAGTTTAAATATGATCGGAGAAAAACGATCTCGTTGAATAAATTTCACAACACGTGAAAAATCATTGTTATTAGTTATTAGCAAGTATAGAAATGTCATAGAAAATAAACAATTCCAATTTCTGTAAGAAAATTGAGAGCAGTTTCCTTCGTCATTCAAAATCTAAGAAAAAACGTCGGGCCATTCGCACCGATTATCCTAAAAAGTCATACTTAACTAAGTAACGCTTATAATTTAAGTGGAACTTCGTTCGCGCTGTACCTCCCTTAACTAAGTGGGAGGTTCCATTTAACAACGCCACAATTTTGAAATCTTTTTTTGAAAAAGAAGATTTTGTCAGGAATTGTTTGATCCAGTTTGATCTATGCATTTAATATTAGTTGGTGTAATCTATGGTGTCATCTTTGTTTTTGACGTTTTGATAAGTATTTTTTCTTCCGAGTCATTTTAGTAGTTTAAATCATAGATAACATAACACTGAGTTTAAATATGAGTGGAGGAAAACGATCTCGTGGAATAAATTTCACAACACGTGAAAAATTATTATTATTAGATGTTATTAGCAAGTATGAAAATGTCATAGAAAATAAACAATTTCAATTTCTCCAAGAAAATTGAGAGCAGTTTCCTTCGTTATTCTAAATCTAAGAAAAAACGGGCCATTCGCACCGGTTACACTTAAACGTTAAGTGTCACTCAAATCCACTAATGCCCACTTGCACCGTATTCGCTAACTCACTGTTTAAAATAACACACTGTTAAAATTTGAATAATCAATTAAATTGCAATCACTTGCACCGTAATTTAAGGGTTCTTGGTTAAAATAAACTTATCAATCTGGGGAAGTTTTGCTAAATTACAATCGGTTGGTACTAACACCTAACTTCAGTCTCGTCAGACAATGATATTTTGAGGTTATATTTCGGATATAAAAAAAATTAGATAACTGGTGGTTATTCTCTCAATGCTCAAAAAGAATTTTAACAAAAAAAATGACTGTGCCAGTCGATTTATTGTCCAAATATACCCCATTTGGCCATTTAAACTCCTCTATTTAAAATTTGCCCCTGAAACCATTGATAGTAATTGTAAAGCTCTTGCCCTTGAATTGTTTTCAATAATTTTACTTCGACAATTTATAAACTAATAACTAAAACAAATGTTCCCAGTAAAAGGGTCTTTTGAGGGTGCTACCTTAAAATTTCAGTTGAATATTCATAGATTTGTGGTATTCACAATATATCCCTATCATCCTCAAGGAAAATGTCTGCTTCCAAAAAATCCAGTTTTTAGACGCACCAAGTTATTTTTTGACGTTAGTCACATCAGTTTTGTGTGTTTTTTAGGTTAGAATTCATACTACTGTGGTTTATATACGATTTAAGCCTCCAAAATCGGTGGCTTAGTTTAATAGTGGCTTAAAAGAGTTTAACCGTGGCTTAAATTGCGATGCAAGTCAAAATTCAATATTAACTAATAGTTAAATTTTAAACTACTGTTATAATGACGGTGCAAGTGGCCATAAGTGTCACTTAGTCGTTCGCACCGTATTTAAAGGCACCCTTAACGCGACGTTAAGGATACCTTAACTAAGCTCGGAATATCCACGGCTTAAAGTTCCACTTAACCTCGAAATACTAATTTTGAAGTTGATTTATGACAGTTTAGATTTGAGTAAATTGTGCTTTGGTAGATGGTAGATCTTTGTATTTGTAATTTGTCTTATCGAAATGGAAATGTTAGAAGATGATGACGATTTAGGAATAATTGATATAATTGAATACGGCATACCCAGACAGTTATATATAAGGATCGATTATTTTAAAACATTCGATCCTTGGACGTTTTTTCTTGGATTTAGAATGACGAAGGAAACTGCTCTCAATTTTCTTGGAGAAATTAAAATTGTTTATTTTCTATGACATTTTTATACTTGCTAATAATATCTAATAATAATGATTTTTCACGTGTTGTGAATACTTATCAAAACGTCAAAACCAAAGATGACACCAACTAATATTAAACGCATAGATCAAACTGGATCAAACGACTGCCTATAATTTCTGAAAAGATCTTCCTTTTCAAAAAAAGATTTTAAGAATTGCGGCGTTGTCAAATGGAACCTCCCACTTAGTTAAGGGAGGTACGGCGCGAACGAAGTTCCACTTAAATTATAAGTGTCACTTAGCTAAGTATGACTTTTTAGGTTAATCGGTGCGAATGGCCCTAAGGATCGAATGTATTAAAATAATCGTTCCTTATATATAACTATCTGGGTATGCCCTATTCAATTATTTCTAAATCGTTATCATCTCCTAACATTTTCATTTCAATAAGACAAATTACAAATTCAAAGATCTACCAAAGCACAATTTACTCAAATATAAACTGTAATAAATCAACTTAAAAATTAGTATTTCGAGGTTAAGTGGAACTTTAAGCCGTGGATATTCCGAGCTTAGTTAAGGTATCCTTAACGTCGCGTTAAGGGTGCCTTTAAATAAGGTGCGAACGACTAAGTGACACTTAGTGGATTTGAGGGATACTTAATGTTTAAGTGTAACCGGTGCGAATGGCCCTAAGGATCTAGTACATTGAAATAATGTTTCCTTGTATATAACTGTCTGGGTATGCCGTATTCAATTATATCAATCATTTCTAAATCGTCATCATCTTCTAACATTTCCATTCCGATAGGACAAATTACAAATACAAAGATCTACCAGAACACAATTTACTCAAATCTAAACTGTCATAAATCAACTTCAAAATTAGTATTTCGAGGATAAGTGGAACTTTAAGCCGTGGATAACCAAGCTTAGTTAAGGTATCCTTAACGTCGCGCTAAGGGTGCCTTTAAATAAGGTGCGAACGATTATAGTATGTACAAAAAGTACGAGGAGTAATAAACCCTAATTAAGTATGCAACACCTTTACAGGGAGCACCATGAAATTTTTGATAAATCTCTTACTTTAAATTACATTTCTTCCGTAAATCTAAAAACCAGGTAGATCGACCCCGTATTTGTTTCAGTTGTAGCAAAGTTTAGGGTTTCTTCATTGTTAAAGGATTAGCAGATAAGCAATAACGCAATGCAGTGGTGTGTATTTTGGGAAAAAAATACGTTTTAAATTATAATATAATAAAAAATGAAAAGAAATAATTATTGGAATATATTTATTTTTTACATTTTATTCTATATCCAACTCGGAAGAGGAAGAATCGTTGTTGACATTAATAATAATAGGGTCGATTAAATCATCACAAATATTGTCAATTTTCAACATATTTGCCTCTACTTTGATAACATGCTCGATACAGTTTGTCCAATTTTCCTTACTAACATGACTTACAGCACTCTCAAACAATTTCACAACATCGTTTATTTTAAAAGTAGTATTTTTTTTCAACTTCCCCCTTTACCTGAGCCCATATTAATTCTATGGGATTAAGTTCACAATGATAAGGGGGAAGTCGAAGAACTGATATACCACGAGAAGAAGCCATTTCTTCTACAATGTAGGTTTTGTATTTATTCTTGTTCATTTTTGCAATTCTGTAAAGTTCTTTCCTTAGTGGATCTTTTGGAAACTTGATATTTTTCGAAATAAGCCACTCCAAAAGCTCTGCTTTACGCCAACGACTTGTGGGCAATGCTTCTCGTAACCGTGAATGGTAACTTGCGTTGTCCATAACAATAACAGCCCCTTTTGGAATCAGATCCAACATTTGAACAAACCATTCCTCGAAGACATCCCTATTCATATCTTCGTGATAGTCCCCCGTGCGTTTTGAAATAAAAGTTAGTCCACCATCAACAAAACCTTCAGAACTTCCAACATGGACAATGATAAGTCTTTTTCCTTTTCCAGATGGTGGCTGCAAACCTAACGACAAACCTTCCACGAATGCCTGCCTTCCGCTTTTAATGTTTTCATCTTGCCAAGATTTGGAAACTGTATATCCAGCATTTATCCATGTTTCGTCTAAGCAGAAGATTTTCAAATTTTGTTCTCTGGCATGTCGAATGCTTCTTAAATAGTCTCTTCTCCAAAAAACTATTTCCGGTTTATCTATCAAGAGAGATTTTCTATTATGTTTTGTATATCTGAAACCCACATCTTTCAAAAGTTTGCATAATGTCATTCTGGAGAATTTTGGATAGTCCGTATCTTCTTGCACTGATGTCATAATTTTGTCAAGTGTTGGAATTTCCTTTCGTAAGTAAAATCCATGGACTTTACGCCTTAGTCTTTGTTTTAATGACTCATCGATCTCAATTGGTTTTCGGCCTGAAGGAGTTTTAGGGGGTTGAAGAGTTCCATTCTTGCTTTCTTTTAGTAATCTATAAATTGTTGATTTAGCAACACACAACATAGCATCCGTTAATTCCACAATATCATCAACACTTGCACTTGGATCCTTGTTTTTCAATGATATATAACAATTCAATATCAGAGTTTTTTCATTTAAAGATGAAGGACCTGTTTTTGGTCGTTTAGATGGTCCTTGGCTTATCGACATTGTTTGGTACTTGCACAATTAACATTCAACAAATGTTTTAAATATATTCCAACTGTTTACAATATTATGAAAACCATACAACTTCATACAATTTTATTCAAAGAACTAATACTAAGTACTGATTTAATGTACCTACTTTCTTTTAAAATAATATTCCCGATAATGTTTCTAAGAAAACTTTACTCAGAGAACTAATACTAAGTACTGCTTTAATGTACCCACTTTCTTTTAAAATAATATTCCCGATAATGTTTCTAAGAAAACTGGGTTGTTCAATACAAAATGTACCTTACAGTATATCCTCTTAAAATATATTTTGGTACGTCTATGAAATCTACTTAAATGAATGATTTATTACTCCTTGTCCTTTCTATATAGACTATAAGTGACACTTAGTGGATTTGAGTGACACTTAACGTTTAAGTGTAACCGGTGCGAATGGCCCATAGAGTTTCATGTCTCAACAACTCCAAATTTTAAGTCTGTTTTAAGGTCGAGCACTATTTATTTAAGGTCTCACAATTACTGCAAGGCAGTCAATTCGTATTTCCAATAACTCTCTAATTATTATTTATGAAAAGTAAATATTAATCTTATTGTTATATTTATTTGAATAATACAAAAATATGCCTAGATACAGCATTTTGAAAGCTCTCAAGTATTTTAAGTTAGAAAAATAAGCTGGTGATTATTAACTTCCTATAGCCTCTTCAAATTTGGCTGAATACAATCCTGTGATTTTATGTATCAAATTTGAGGCTAGCTATATGTCAAAATAGCAAATAAAATCAACGACAAACCCAAAAACCGAATATACGTCACAAACGATGACGCACACCAAGAAGGCTATTATATGAACCCAGAGGTCTGTGGATCGAGTCCCCTCCTGTCAAGAATTGTTTCAATTTTTCCATTGTTTTCTTTTCCTTATTTTTGATATTGTTATAGACAGTTGCACTTTTATCTGGGAAGCGATGTTAATACACTATCTAACTTCTTCAATCATTTGCCTTTCCATTCTCCATAAATCTTACTCATTCGTATCCTACATGAAGATTATTACTCTACCAACTATACGGCGCATGAATAGGTTGAATAGGTTGTAGTCAGAACACTAGGAGTATCCACAAAAAGCCCAGGAGGCTGAGGTGGTGCCGGCGAAGGGACGCCTCCTTTTGAAAAAAAAAATACCGCGCATGACACGAAGCCATGTGAACAAGATCCTGTAATGCTAAGTCAAAAAACAGCAGATGTTCCGACACGTACACAAAAAAATATTAATTTACGTTACAAGACCGGAAAGTAGTGTTTTTCAGGTCGAAACAAGCAGATTCCAGGGCGAGCCGAAGGCGAGTCCTGGAAGCTTGGTGAGACCTGGAAAGCACTTATTTTCGGGTGCGTGACGTACAATATTTTTTTAAGACGGATACCTCGATATACATTCAATTCTTTATTTTACTTTTTATAACAAAGTGATTAACAAAATTAAAACCATGTGAAATAATAAGTTTGACATAAACGACAAATTGAAAATCAACGAACTGTCATCACTCGACAATATATAGAAACGTTGTTACCATAGTAACGGAATCAAGGTAGATTGTATTATAAAAGAGCGATTGGAAAAATGAAAACAAAATGGACGTCAGGGACCGGCAAAAGCTTTTTCCGGTCCCTGGCGTCCATTTTCCGGTCTAGATCGGCAAAACGTTATTTTCTGGACGAAAAATTGTCCAAAAAGTGTATATTTTCTGGTCGGTCTTAAAAAAGGGTATTTAATACCTAACCCCAATCCAAACTCCAACGTATAAGCGCCTTCTTTGACGGGACGCACACTGTAGCGTCGGGCGCGATCCGGTCAACTTTGCGGTTGTAATTTTTGTCAAAACTGGAAAATAAATAAACAAAATTTTAAATCTGAGCACACTCTACAAGTTTGATGTTGGTGCTTGTTCTTGATGAATGCCCCTATATTTATTAGAATTTTTTATATTTTTATCAAACTGTCTTTTGCCATCATATTTATTTTTGTTCTGATTGATGATGTCAAGAAAAATAAGTTGTCAATAAATTTGAATGAGAAAAATATTTTTTTATTCCTAGATACGATTTCGCCTTCCGACTCGGCATGAACTCAAATATCTTAGGTAAGAAATCAACGCATAATAACTGGTCCTATCTCGCCTTACTGAACTCCACTATAGGGAAGCAGCTATCTGAATACCTGCTACGACGAAGTCAAAGGCTGGCAGACGAAAGGCTAGCCGAAGCTCAATCTGATGTTTGCAGACAAGAGACAGAGAAGATTACCTCCAGATAACAACCTATTAACGACAAGGTCGTATTCTCGGCAGCTGACGGAAGCGGGAAGAAATCATCTCTTCGGAGCAAGAGGACATGCTCCAAAGCATCAGAGACAAGCAGCATTATTTTGACCAGGCAGAAGTAGAACAAGAAGAACAAGTAATATCTATCATGCAAAAGCGTTTTGGTAGTCCTGAATAAATTATTTCCATTTTACTTGAAGATGTTAAAAAATTAGCACCGGCTACGGAAGATAAATTAAATTTTCTCATAAACTCTTCGCATACGAGGTCAAGATTTTTGAAGCCACCCACCATCGAAGCTCTACAGAAAGATGACTATTTACATAATCCTCTTTTGCTACAAGAACTAGTGAAGAAACTTCCACTATCGGATCAACTGAACTGGGTAGAATACACATCTGATTTAGAAACATGCAAAAAGGCTTGAATTTTCACTGTGGCTTGACAAAAAATCTGACGTAGCTTGTCAACTTGAAGCTTGTAAACAGCCTAACAAATCTGACAGTTTTTGCGATGACAAGTATAGGTCGACAGCGACAGGTTATCCTAACCGTAACCAAATAAAGACAGTTTTAACTGCAGGGCAGCTCAATAAAAGGGGTTTGTATATACTGCGAAACTGAAAATCATAAATTAGAGAACTGTTCGAAATTTAAAGCACTTTCAGTTGATGGAAAATGGTGTTTTGTAACGAAACATAAATTTTGTTTTTCTTGTCTGTTCTTTTCTGACAATTTGAAAGAAATACCACAGAGTACAGAACCCCACCAATCACAAAGTCTACCTAAAATAAATTGCCATGTTTTGGAAAATAGGAATGTTTTATTGAAAATTTCGCCCGTTGTTTTATCTAATAAAAACACTATTATGACGCTTCAACAGTTACGCTGATTGATCAAGATTTAGCAGCATTTAAATCTCACCGGACCACGACAACCCTTGAGCATTCAGTGGACAAACAACGAAGTCAGGGAACAAGCTGAATCGAGGTCAGTTTGTGTAGAAATTTCCGCACCGATGGACAGGAAGAAGACATGCCCGGATAATTGGAGGCTTATCCCTATCTAGACAGACAATCAACATACAGTCCATTTAAGAGAAGTATCCCTACATTGACAATAAAATTCCAGAAATGACAGACGCTCAACCGCGAATTCGTATTGACAGGTCAATAGCCCACTACTGATATCCAGACAAGTAGTGACTGGATCCTGGAATGTCCCTGCACTAAGTCGCACTCTTTTGGGATGGACTATCAATGGTACTTGTTTTCTTCCACACCAGGACGTAGAAAATCATGAAAGCTTTGTTTGTCATGTATACGATAAAACAAAAGATGACCGGATTGTACTCCATGATATGGTTGAGGCTCAGTGAAAGATCGATACGTTTTACGAATCAGACAAGTTGGGAAAATCCAAAGATGACATCAATGCACAGAAAATTGTAGACCAAACGATGCGCAGAGTTGACAATAGGTTTTAAACTGGACTTTATGGAAGGACCAGAGTGCAAAACCTATGCTATACGTAGACTGCATTGTACAGAACGAAAAATGGATAAAGATCCAGACTTTGGAAGGAAGAATTGTGAAAAGATTTTTGAAATGGAAGGAAAGGGGTACATCTCAGAAGTATCTCGAGATGATTTAAGAATTCCCAACAAAACGATTTGTTTTAACCAAATTTTGGCATCCATAATCCCAATAAGAATAAGCTGAGAATAGTTTCCGACGCATCTGCAAAATCATACAATGTTTGTTTGAATAATTTTTTGCTAGCTGGACCCGACTTGTATAACACCCTTAAAAAATATTCTCCAAAATTTTTGTATCAAGAAACATGCCTCTGTTTCCGACATTAAAGAGATGTTCTTAGGGGTATTAGTTAGAAAAGAAGACCAAGCAGCCCAAAGAATATTATATCGCGGCATGGATAGACAGAATGAGCCTGAAGTTTATGAAAAAACGTGGTATTTTTTGGGTCTACAAGCGGACCGTGCCTAACACAAGAAGCAAAAAACAGAAATGCTAAATAATTCGAACAAAGTCACCCGAAAGCTGTCCATGACATTTTAAGCAACCATTATATGGACGACTACTACTTAGGAACAGCAGATACTCTGGAAGAGGCCAAACAGCTAGTTCAAGACGTGATTTTCATATACAAGCAAGGTGGATTCTCCATCTGTAATTGGAAAGCCAATTCCCCATTATTTTTGAAAGGAATTGATGAAGAATTACTTGCAGACAGTCACAAAAATTTGGAGAATCAGGCGACGACGGCAACAGAGCGAATCTTTTGTTTCAAGACCCAATTTCACAAATTGAACAAACACCTTTTGGACAAGAAAAAGAGATCTACAAAGCGAGAAATCCTTAAGATTATCATGTCGATATTTGAACCGCTAGGGTTTTTATCCAATTTCTTAATTCAAACAAATATATTTTTAGAAGAAGTCTGGAGAAGCAAGATTAACTGGGACGACAAAATTGGTGATTTTGAAGTGGTAAAAATGGATAGAAGATTTAAAGGAAATATCAAAATTCAGGATTCCTCGACAGTTTTGTAGCCTAAACAGACGGCGGAGTAATATAGAACTGCATTTGTTCAGCGATGCATCTGAAAATGCAATGTTTACAGTTATCTTCGTTGAAAGAAGAACATCAAGTTCAAGTATGTATTGTGACATCCAAAATGGAAGTTGACCCATTAAAACCAATGTCAATTCCTTGATTAAAACTACAGGCAGCCTGTATGGGTGCAAATCTAGGACATTATTTGAAGCAGAATCTTGAACTAAAAATCTCTAGATGTTCCAACTGGACAGACTCAAAAACGGTTTACACTGGATCAGATGAACGAACAGAAGTTGACCAATGGAAGTACGTTTTATCCAAAGAAAATGTAGCAGACGAACCTACGAAAGCTTGTAGCAAGTATAATTTTTCGGAAAATAAAACCGTTGGATCTCTGTTGGATTTATTTTCTGGACACAATTTCGCCTTTCGACCCGAGATTAACTCAAATATAGGTAAGAAATCAACGCATAATATTTGATGCTAAGCATTTTTTTGATATCTTCCACGATAAGAAAGAAAATAGTAAAAAAACAAATTCCATCCCCAGGAGATGGCGGAAAATGCACAAGGAAATTTTGGTCGACAATTATTTGAAGTTAAGCTTTTCCAGGTCCACCTAGACAATATCTAAAATTTGGCTTTCTCGGTTCATTCGCATTTCTAACCTGTTTTTCTCGACTGGACTAATAGTTTGATGGAATGTTTGCTGCGGTAACATATTTTTGTGTTCACAATCTAAATTATGTTATTAATAGAAAAAACAAGTGCGTGGAAAGGGTTCCGTATATTGAATATGTTATCTTCGAAATTTGACATTGTTATTTCAAATCTGAACATGTTTTTTTCAAATCTGATCACATTATTTCAACTATTATCCTATAATCTATAATCAAAGAACTATTTTTTTGTATATTATCACGTTTTTATTAACTGACTTTCCCGTCCGGTTGGGAATTTGTATGTAATTTTAAGCTTATATCCCGATGGGTTAGATACTTAAAAAATTGAAATAAAAAAATGGTTAATTACTCAGAGCAGCACAAAATTTGACTTTAACTTTCAAGTATAAAATTTTAATAGTTTAGATCATAATCGAAATAGTCGAATGCCCACTATATCATACAGAACGAGTATTCTACAGTGTCAAGTGATCTTAAGTGTGCGTTAGACAAGAAAAACTGTACCGGAACAATCAATTTTTTAAAAGCGATAGACTTATTTAAACGAATTTAATTTTTTTTCTAGTGACCTACTTATAAATTTTAATAATCAGCATACTGACTAACCAAAAAAAAACACTATTTCACCGCTAATAACCTATCATGGTTGATGCGGGTTAAGAAGATAAAAAAAAAGATCATAATCAGACGAAAAAAAATATACATACATTCATTGTATTAGCGTTGTTCGAAGTTCGTTATGTTGTGATGAAAATGTGCTCTTCGCTTTTCTGAATAGGCTACCATGCTGTTTTTAAATGTATCTAAATGAGCAGCATGCTATATACCTACAGATTCGGCAAAGAAGTACCTATGTTCCGTATGGCCAATCTTTGAGTGGAAGAGAGAAAGAAATAAAACAACAGAAAGACAATGTCTAGAGAAGTGGATGCTTCGTGGAGAGGGAGTATGCTGTTCTCTCTTGAACATAATAATATATAATTTAATTTATAGTGTTCACTGTTGTATCAATATGAGAATCTTCATACGGAAGATAAATAGGTATATATGTACCGAATCTGTGCCAAATGACATTTCAATGGCATTCTGTAGTCCATGGCTTGGATGTTTCTTAACATCTTCTATGAACTTTTGGTAGACTCCAGCTTTATTATTTCAAAAAAATCCAGAAACTAAGGCTTTAAAATGGTTCCAACTTGCTTGTTGAGGTCGACCCGGCAACATTTGAACTTTTTCTAGACTTGTATAAAACACCTGATCGTATTCTATCACTCGAGTGCAATCTAGAGTATCTGTGTGAATGTAAAAACTCCACTCGTATCGAGCTATATATTTTTTAATATTTTAATTAAGATTTATAGCAGAATTCGTTTTTGTGCACAATTAACCGAAGAATCATAAAACGAAAACATTTTTTAAAGTAGTGTTATTGATCAAAAGTTTTTTTCAGTTCCTACGATTGACATACATCATAATATGGTCTATACACAACGTATAAAATTATATATTGATAACCGAGTGGTATAAGGAATCGAATGCGTAAATGAGAATTTATTTTATTATATTGTCACATATCTATATGAAAATCCAAAGATGCACCTGAAACGGTGAGAAATTTTTCCAGAACTCTTGTAATTTCCATATGTCGCTCTAACAATTCAAATTTCAGGCGGAAATTAGAAATATCACTTCACTTATCATTTAATGATTTTTTTCATTAGTTTTTTTGCATAGTTTTAAAAACATCTTGTATAAAGAATTCCTGGAACTCTAAGAACAATCAAAATTTTTTTGTTCCAAGTCTAACAAACCTACTGACTTAATTAAAAAACTCCAGCTAATGCCACTCATTAAGAAGTAATACAGATAAAAATGTAGTTCAATAGACTTTAAACGATCTCCAATTCTATTTTGTGATCGTTAGTTTTCTTTCACTATTTAATTTGATGTCTTAGGCTATATCAATCTTGAATATTGGAAAAAATCAAGCGAAATTTTTCTTCTGTTTTTTACAATAGCAAGAGAGGTTGGTTGGTTAGTTTTGTCTCGTTCCTGCAAGTAGTTTTTCAAAACAATACACTACCATAAACTGTCTAGTGTGCCTCGATTCAAAACAAATTATATCACCCCCTTTAAGCTCAATATTTCCAAAGAAATTGATAGTTTGTAAGGTCATAGAGTGTATGGACTGACTCGTTCAGCAGCCATACAGTAGCACAAAGTTAACCAATTCATCTTCTCCTAGACAGAGACCATACTAGGTATTTTCGACTTGAGGAAGAAGTTATTTGATATACCGGAACTCATTGAATAAGTTGATGGTTATTTGAAAAGATCATATTTCTAGTCCAGAATCCACACAATCTTGGAAGAGGTCGTTTTTGAATAGATAAAAATATAATCTACAAGGTCGTTTTTGGATAGATAAAAATATAATCTACAAGGATATAACTTTTTTTGGCTGCTTTTAACTTCACTTCGCCTTCTGGAGTGAATGGAGCTCAAAATATTGAACGCTGAATTCTCTTGAAGTAAAATTATATAAAATTTTACCAAACTTCTATTCTAATTTTCAACCTAAATATAAAATATCAACGATTTGGTTAACATTGATTCTCAAACCAAAAATATGGGTGAAGACTATTAATCAAAAGTTGGCAAAACTGAAATTTGTCTATCTACGCCTATGACTGAGTGTATATACTATACACACAACAACCATTTCTAGATTTTCGGTTGTTACCTTGATTTACCTTGCAGGTTATTAACCTTTACTGACAAATGCAGCTCTTGTTGATGTCCTGAGTCCACAGATAAATTGTAAAACGACTTTATGAGATTTTTTTATGGGAGACTCATTCGTCTGAAAATTCAGGTTATTATCACATTTTTTTCCTATTCTTTTAAAAAGTATAATCACAAAATCGGCTTAATCGATATTTATTCCAATTATATCATTGAAATGGGAATAAAAATTATTCCCAACTTTTTTCAGTAAACCAGGATTTCTCTATGAATTACCATACCAAAAATTTCATTACGACGTTTCGTCTTTAAGGGGTCACCATCAATTATTTTTTTATTTGCGATCCTGGAGTTTCGTCTTTGGAAAATCATATTTTTTTTAATCCGCTCTCAAATATTGGACATTGAATGAGAACAATCATTCTCATGCTACTTCGAACCCCATTGAAAAGGGAAGTTAAGTCACAGATCCGTTCTTCGCAAAGTGTATGATGTGGACTAATAAGTTATCAAATTATCAAACCGATATTTTTGGACGGTTAGGTCATCAAAATCATTCAAAATTTATATGAAACGAATAATAATTCCATAGTACGAAACAACATGAAGTGTGATGGATTTGAAACCACGATAGGATTAATACAGGGAGGAGGACTTATGTTCAATATTGTACAACGAACATATGGATAGCATCACCAAGAAAAGTGAGGAGAAACTAAAGTTTGTAGGTTATAATAATTAAGAAAGAGTCGGAATAGCTGAAGGGGTCTTAGCAGACGATGTAGTACTGTTTCCAGGGAGTGAAAGAGATTACAAGAATAGATCGGTTGGAGTTTTGTAGATCGATTAGCAATCATCGAGAAACGCTGTACATGTCACTATTTACAGATGAAGCCCAATTTACCAGAGACGGGATAGATACATTCCGTAATTTCACATGTGTGGGTAGAAGACAATCCCTATGCTATTCGAGAATGTCGTTCCCAGTTGAGGTTTTCGTGTGGATTGGTGTCATAAATGACCGATTAGTAGGTGGACTCGCTTAAGACAACACATAATTTTTCAAGAAATGTTCCGTTCTGTTCCGCTAAAATATATTCTATAATTGAAAACACTCCAATTTGACTACCATTAACTGTGGAAAACTAGTATGAAAACTTAACCGGAAAATTTATAAGGAGCTGGCAACATTTGCAAAAATTATTCCTTAATTCTCTGAGATAGTGGGTTCCAATTCGGAAATCTACGTTAAATTATTTTATTTTGTTATCATTTTTGTATTTTTTCAGTTCTTATTTATGCGTTTATCTTAACTATATAATTTTAGTATATTATTTCAAAATTGTTGCTCGTTATTGTTATTAGTTACTGTTTTTTGTTGTTTAGTGTTTGTAGTTATTGTTATTCGATACAGCTTATCATTTTAGCTGGAATACTTGAAATTTATAACATTTGCTTAAATCAATACCTTATTATGTGATACGTCATTATGATTGCTCTATTTTTGGTGAGGGAATCACTTATTGCATTTTAAGAAATTATTTACAGGATACAATATTTAACACGAATCCCTACATTAATGTTTTCAAAGCCGGTCCTGGAATTTCTAAGTTTAGTTTGAATATTTGATAGTTATGTAATGTGTAATGAATCCTGGGAAATTTTAAAAAATCAAATGAGCCGTGTAAACACTATAGCCAATTAAAATGTATGGTCCATTTCACAAATCCCCCTGTAAATTAATATAGAAAAGGAGTTGACACTTTTCAGTAGCCACATGATATCCTTTCTGAGGTACTCTACATATACAATGCTAAAAGCATGTAAACTTCCTCGTGGCTCATCCTGTATATAATCTACTGTGAATTGACCTTAAAAATTCGATAACAATTTTCTATAGTCTTAAACTTCTGAATATTATTGTTTGTTAGATGCCCAATCTTTTGAGATTATCAGATAGGACGAAAATATAAAACTACCGACTTATTTTTGATAATGGTAGCTGGAATGCTACCGAAACGTTGAAATAAAAACTTAAGAAATATTTTGGTGTGATTTCCCAAAAAATAACAAAACTGATTTAAATATTGTTTACAACCGTAATGCAAAAAGTTAATTAAATAAAAAATGTTGTTGAGCTTTCAAATTCTAATATAGTTAATAATTATTAAAATCAAGCAATAAGGACAATTGCAATTGTGATATAATTTTTTTAATTTGATTTCACATTTTTTTAAATCTTCGAATATAATGTAACAAAAGTATGCTCGGTACTATTGATCATATTGTTGTATGTGGAGTGACATATCTCGATAATGCGTGAAACAAGTAATTTTATTGTATTGTATGGTAGCTACAGGCACACAAAATTGATTTTTTTGTGACATTTTTAATACAATTTCAAAAATGTCATTAAATTTCGAACGAAAAAGGCAGTTAACAGAGGAGCTACTGGATTCAAAAGCAACAGATTTAGGTGCACAGGGAGATCAATTAAATAGTCACCTCGCGTGGTTGAGACAGCGCCAAAAATAAAAAATGTATATCATATCTCTTGCATTACACACTTAACAACACTACAAAACGATGGCATTTTAGACAATTTCAAGAACTTTTCACTAATTAAGTCTAACTGCCATCCGTTGTTTACCAGTAAGCTATGAAAACAATATAGAATATGTTATGAGCGTGAGAGGACTCGCAGCAAAATGGTCGATCTACGACATGTCAGTGACGTCATTTTGGAATGGTCGATAAACAATAATTGATATGCTAAGCCTAACCTCAATCGTGTCAAAATTGCTGAATTTTTAGTATTGATCTGACAACGTGTTCAAGTTGTAAATTGTTCCGGCCTATATATAAATTCGTGTTCACGGATGGTAGATTTCTATTCCTTCTGATATGCAGGAAAATAACTGAAAATGACGTCTTCATCTTCTTATAGCGAATAAACTATACCTGTTAAATTCGTCGATTTGCAAACTGCCAGTTGTGCTCTAACTACTTCTGTTTATGATTGGGATTCTCCAATAGGCGGTAGATACGATGTTAAGACCAACCTCCAGTTAGATATAACAGGACGATAACTTCAAGTTGTAGAATCGGACCTTAATAAATTTAGAGAGTCTTAATCTTCGTAGAACCATATTATAATCGAATGTATTAATCTATCTACAATTCAACAATTTTATATAATAATAATTGATCTGGAAATAAATACCAGCTGAAGGCAATTTAATTTATCGGCTCCTGTTTGTTATTTCCATTGATTGGTATTCGACGCACTTTCCAGAGGACAATTTTCTAAAAGTGATAGTGTAAGGTCTTCAGGTCAAGAATAAAATTGTATGCGTGTGTATTTTGATAACGTTAATACGTTAATAAACTTCACTAATCAAATGGTGATTTTATACTGTTCAAAATACCTTTTCATTAATCATTTCACGTTATTGTATTTTAAGTTTATACAGGGTGGGGCAATCTTCTGACATCGGAGGATTACATTGTTGTGGTGAGAGATAGAACTTCATAGTTTTGTGTGAGCTAATACAGTTACTGAGGGCACATTTTGAAAATACTTTCGATTCCACAGGGTGTTCCAAAACCACGTAGCAGCACAAACATACATTTTTTTAAATGGAACGTACTATATTTTGTTCAAGAATCGAAAAGATCTCACCGAGAGCGTTACAAAAATATAGCACTCTAATATATTATAAGGGTGTTTTACAAAGATATGGCCAATTATTAGCAAAAAAGACCTCCTCTTTAACACTCTGCAGAACAGTAAATTAAAATAAATCAACAGGTCTTTGTGTTCAAATGTCATACACACATCATTGGCTGTGCTCAGTATTAATTACTTTTTTCATCGGTGGCTCTTTTAATACAGGGTGAAACAAAACGCAAACCAAGCAATATCTCAAAATTTTTAAATGAATCACCCTATAAGTCTTTTTACAATTTGTTAGTACAAGTAATAAACTTTAAAACGATGTAGTAAACTTAGGGGATCAGTTAATGGAAAATCGTAGATATTTTATGATAATGGTCAAAAACAAGTATTTTACATACACAAATTAAATGGTATTAAACTTTTACATGCAACCTCTTGTAAATTTTAACATTTCTAAGGCATATATTTTAATCGTAATTTTGGATGCATCTAAAATATCTAATCAATGAAATAAAATGTTTGCTAATACCGTAGGTACCTACATGGAATTACCAAAAATTTCATATTTTTCATGTTTCATTGTTATTAAAGGCTTGTTTGAGAATGGGCGAAACATAATCAAGCCATATTTTTGATTATATCAAGTGGGCTACTATCAAAATAGTATCTACTAATAAATGTCAAAGAAATATTGCTGTATTCTTCGTTTGTGTGAAGCTGATATTGAGTTGCGACTCTCACCATCAACGCTCGAGGTAAGTCTTTTTATGAATATATAATTAAGAAAGATCTAACAATCTCAAACAGAGGCACGGAACCGACATTCTTTAACGCCCGTAGCCAAACATTGATAGATATTACGCTGGCGACAGCCAAAATATCAAACAAAATTCAGGACTGGCAAGTGTCGGACCATATTTCTATGTCAGACCATCGCTGGCTGACCTATACGGTAAGCCAGGATCTTAGAACCACTGTAAAATCCCGCGACCCGAAGGGGGCGGATGTAGCTTACTGGAAAGGTACACAGTATCTATCCAAAGCAAAATAGACATTGCCTATAAGGAATCCTGTCCGATGAGGATGGTGAAGAGGTGGAATACCTTGGTATTACCCTCGACAGGAAACTAACATGGAACTCTCACCTACACAGCAGAGCAAAAAAAGAAAATGTGGCTTATGAGCAGTGTCGGAGGACAGTGGGACGCACATGGGGTCTGTCACCCCGTGTGGTCACCTGGATCCACACTTCAATAATAAGACCTATGTTAACGTATGGAGCAATTGCATGGGGAACGAAGGTTCTTCAAGCAGCGGCCATCCAAAAATTATATCAAATGGCTTGCTTAAACATCACAGGAGCCATGAGAACAACACCAACCTCAGCAATGGAACTGGTCTGACCCCTCTGGATCTGTACGTCAAGGAGGTTGCGTTAATGGCCATGGTACGATTGCACACGGCTGGTGTAAACCCCGAGGTAGGAGTGAGCCAAGGATTGTGTTTAATAAATCCTACAAAATACAAAAAAAACAGAACACAGAGTCAGATGCTGCAAATGCAATACGCATATATACAGATGGCTCTAAAATAAAAGAAGGCTCAGGATGTGGAGTTTATTCCAGAGCACTAAGCCTAAGGATTGAGTGGGGAATGGGAAACAATACCAGCGTATTTCAAACAGAACTGGCTGGTATGTCAACTGCCGCAAAAGAACTAATCAAAGAAGGAATTTCTGGCAAAAACATAACAATCTGCACTAATAGTAGACAAGCCCTTTTAGCATTGAACAGACAACGTGTTATATCTAGTACTAGAGTGCCACCAATATTTAGCATACGCCTCGGCAGATAACAATATTATCCTGAGGTGGGTTAAAGGGCACGACAGGAGTGAAGGTAATCGCATTACCGATTCTCAAGCCAGGGAAGCGGCTGGACTCAAAATTTTAGGACCCAGTGACATCTATGGCCTATCGACTTCGACAATTGCGGAACAAGCTAAACGTTACACTCATGCTCAATCCCTCAAGAGATTGGATGGAATCAAAGGATGCTAGGATCTTGCTAGGATCACCCTGGGCGACCCTGAGAAGCGTGCGCCGAAGAAATATTTGACGATGACCAGGAAAAACCTACATTTAACAGTAGGATTTCTGACTGGCCACTGTCTACTAAGGAAACACCTCCATACTATGGGGCTAGTGGGCACAACTCTATGCAGGATGTGTGAACAGGAAAATGAAACTGTCAGGCATGTCTTATGCGAGTGTCCGGAGTTCTCGTTGTTAAAAGAGTGTGTGTTCGGTGAGTCTTGGCCTACGCCTGCCGATATAAAGGAGATGTCTCCTAGTGACCTGTCCACCTTCCTGAGAAGGACAGGATGGACGATGACCTAGGAGGACAACTCCTCGGGAGGATGTACAATGGGTCACATGTGGCCTACCTGCTGTGAGACTACACTCACCCTCCCTACTCTACAGATACAGATAGGGTCCGTTCTTTCGGTATTCCATTTCGGGCATTTTATTATTGTATGGAAGGGATCATCAATATCTGCACAGTAACAGTGGTTTGCATTTTCTTTTTCACCTATTCTATTTAGGTACATCGCAGTACATCCATGCCTTGTGAAAGCTTGCATTATGAAAAAATTTGCCTCCTCTTAGAGTTCAGCCATGAATGTGTTTCATGAATTTTTTGTGAATCTCTCGTATACTTCCCATTTTGTTTGTCACTTCCTAAGTACTTCGTGTGCTATTAGCATTTTTTCCGTTGTCGTTATCTACTCTTAGATCTTTGAGAATTTACTGATTTTTTTTAAATACATTCAATTTATGTTTAAATAGCTAAATTTTACTAACTAAAAATCTGTTACTGTTTCCCGTACAATGAGGGATTTATAAACTTTTATTGTTTTTCTGTCCTGTCCTGAGGCCAGATGCCGAGTCAACGAAATATTGTGGAACATTCCTTACAAAATCGAACGGAAATAACATTCATAACGGATGTCAAAGATTTGTATGCTGCTGAATCTCCAATGGTTGAAAAAAAATCCACCAATTCTTTGTGTTGAATTTATTTCCGATATGTCTCACACAATCATTTTAAACGATTTAATTTCATTGATTAGTCGATGTAGATTTTCCAGCGTTAGCTTACATATCAAAACGCTCCTCCAAAATATCAAACTTTAATATAGATAATGTATACACAAAAATGAGTATTAAATAAATAATTACATATACTGTCAGAAATAAAATCTGTTGCAAGTATTGTCTCTGTATAAAAAGGAATCCAGGTTTATTCAATAGATATAGCAAAAGATGATTTTTTGAATCAAATTGTTGTAACGTTCTGTTTAATAATTATTTATATATAATATATAAGACAAAGCTCGTATTGGGACATATTGTGCGTAGAATCATTCTTTTTTATTGTTTAATTTTGAGGTTCTGTTCTGGTGGGCAGTAAATTGCTTTTTATATCTGTAATTATGATGAATTTCAACATTTCTTCCTCCATATGTTTTGAAAGAAAGACAAATAATGTTATGCAATTTTGGTTAATGTTTCAACCCTTTGTTTTCAAGAAGAAACTTCTCAGTTTAATAGATGAAATTTATCTAATTCCGCTATCAAATGTGACACTTTAAGTCACTTCTTGACGTTAGGTAACGTCACATTTTTCATAATCTTCATATATCAGTTATGAAAAGTAGTTATGTAAAAACTTCACGTAACTGTTTAAGTTTCAAAGAATAATTTTTTATTAGTTGGGTACTGTCAAAACTGACAATTATTTCATTATTTAAACTAACAATCACCCCATTCTTTTAATTAAATAGTATTTTAAGATTTTTAAACATTGAAAACAACATTATTGAGGAAACAGTCATTTAAAGTAAGTCAATTTTCTGGGTGAATACTTCATAGTAACAATACTTCTAACACCATTTGAATCCACTTAAATATTACCATTGTAATTAAAGATTTTTTTAAATATTATAAAAGCGCGGAATTAGGTAAAACGTTGTACGTAAACACGTTATGAATAGAGCGACATTGTTCAACTCGCGTGATTTGAAAAACTCGCTTTTTTCATACATGAAGAACGTGAATAATTCCGCTACACTTGCGTAAACTATGACATTCTTGGCAGATTTCTAGATATGACCTATAAACTTCCGCCCCATGGGGATATTTAATTTAATTTAAATTCATAACTTCGCTAGAGGAAATTTAGTCACACTGTTTATTTAAAGATCACACTAGCTCATAGGTTTTGTTTTTTTAGTTTAAGTTTAATTGATAACCCAGAACCTGACGAGTCATGTCACATAGTCATGGATGTATCAATAGGTTTCTTTGCTTACCATTTAATCCCTCTTCTCACATAGTGGTTGTCCCATCAGAACTCTATAATTGTATACCATCAATTCAATTCAATATCTCATTTAACAAAAATATAATCACAATAATTACTATAGATAAAGTATAGTGAAAAAAACTAAAAAACATTTAAACGTGGAAAATCTTAATTTATTATTAAAATGATTAACAAGAAATTTAATGTCCCTATGGTGAAAGCGGGGGTGCCTTGAACTACATTTTATATACTAACTTTATATTTGGGAGTAGAACTAGTAAAAAACTATAACAATTGATATCGTGCACCCCACGCTATGACAATGACAATGATAACATTAATTTTCTCGTTAATAATGTCATTCTTAAATTAAGAGTTATTTTTGAAACTTTAGTTCTTTATGCCAGGTTATGTTTGAGCGACCAGGGGTCGCGACGCAAAAGATCTGACCGTTACGCGTTACGTTACGCTACGTTATGTTACATTGCTTCGTTATGTGCCTTGCTTTTGCGTGCTTGTGCCTCCTTAGTCTCTCCCTCGTTTACGAAGCAGCGATTCATAATAATAAATATGCTCCTGCCCGGATTCGAACCCGGGCCGCCCGCGTGCAATGCGAGCATTCTAACCACTGAACCACCGATGCAATATTGAATTTATATGCAAAGCTGGTATTCGCAGTGCTAGTGATCTACTTGAATTTGTTCGGATAAATTTTTACTATTATTTCCATAATTTTTTTTGCGCGATTAAGGGGTTTAGCTACTTTTCGAAATACAGGGTGTTGAAATTTTGAAAACTTGAATGTTTTAATTCGATAACTTTAAAATGGATGGATAAATTGATTTGACATTTGGCAGGTTGTTTTATATGATGGCCATATCGCACGAGGACGAAGATAGAGCACGACGCCGTAGGCGGAGTGCTCAATCGTTCAAGTGCGATATGGACAATCCACACGAGTCGAGCAGCATATTTTTTATACGACCCACTTAGGAAAAAATCTAGAAAATAAAAATTTCTATAAACTGTAATATAACTTCAAATTAAAAATTTAACAATTCAATTTTATGTTTCCACTAATTTTGTGGTAAGCGAATGTCCAATTTGTATAATGCTACGGTTTCCTTTTTTAAATATACGATGCTGTTATAAGTAGATGTTGCCAGTCGGACTCCCTCATGGAGGGTACCGTACCATTATCTATAATAATGAATATTCTGCTAAATATTTCAAACGTCTACCTGTTGTCGTTATTAATATCAAGCAGAATGATTATTTAAAAATAAAATTAACAATATAAAAAAATTCCTCGCGGGGAATCGAACCCGGGTCTACCGCGTGAGAGTCTGGTGTGCTTACTACTCAACCACCAAAGAACATGCAAATTGTTTATCTATAACGTCAGATGTATTACATAACTTTTGCTTAAAAGGAACTAAAGTTCCTCCCGCGACACGTTCCACCTTTTTTACTTTTCAGTTCGATCCAGTTCGATAACCTAAGAGTTTCTTAAATGTGACACCCTATTTTTTACTACTACGTTATATAGTCATCGGTCCTTGGCGAGTGTGCAGAATTTCGAATTAATCTAACCATTTAAGGTGCGTAAAAATCAAGTTTAAAGGTTGCGTTACAGAAAAACAAACATACATACAAGTGAAGCTGATATAAAGCGTGTGGAAATAAATAACAGTTATCCAAATCAGACGTTAGTACTCCCCACGAACCTCTGCTATAAATGAATTATATTTTTCTTAAATAAATCAATTTCACACGTTTCTGTGTCACAAATAATACGCATTGAAATTGTGTATAAGCAGCAAACCCAGATGCATTAAGTAGGCCTCCGAACATGTGCTTTGAAAATGATATTTGTTACCACGAAAAAGTTAGTTTTTATGTGGACTAGTTTGTTACATCGTAAGTAACAATGTACTTATAGTTTCAATACAGTAAAAAGTACCTACCCATCATTCGAAATCTCAAGTCAGACTTTTTTCACACTTTAGTATTCAAAAAAATCAACTTCTCCAATTGACATGAAATATTAATTTTGCAGGCACATATCAATCACATATATTATCTTTCCTGCCTAGGCAGCAAATTATTATTCTCAATGGGAATGAAACATTTCACATTTTTTGACAAAAAAAACATTTATTAACAATTATCACATAATACCTTTAACAAGAATTTAAAAAAAATATTTTTCGCAATATTGACATTCCAGTCATTATTTCTTAAAAAAAAAGGTTGAGTGGTTCTATTCACTTCCTTACTGTTAGGAAATGAAATTCATAAATTGTTTAAGAAAATCCAGCAAAATAAGCAAGTAATACATTCACTCTAAGAGTTCATCCATACCTCAAATGTGGTTAGAATCCAAATCAAGGGTTCAATGAAACTCAAAGTCAAACCACAATATATTTAATATCCGTTGGGACTCAAAACTTGCAACTTATTTCGGTAACAATTACGCTTGAACATGTTACTGTTCACGCTCTTAATTTTGTGTATTTTATTGTTGATCTAATTCACATCAACAAATAAGGATTTGTTTCCCTTTGGAAAATATTTTATCCAAGGGTTTCGAAGTTCCAATTTATACCTATCAAATCAAGAGAGGAAATTGTAAGAAAACTATTTTTTAAAAATTTCATTACTTTCCATAGTAATTATTCAACTTTATGCCGATTTTCTCGAAAAAGTAAATTTAAAATAACCATAATTTCTCTACATCCCCTTTTCATGATGGGTTTTCCACCTTTTCATTAAATTCTTAAAAATTTTCTTGCCATAATAGAACTTCCCTTTTAGTTTTTTAAGAGATTAAATTTCATTGAATTGAACACTACTCTCCAATTGAATTTAAATTTTACATTTTAAGGTTTTCTCATGAGAATACATACCTAGTTCATAACTTTCTTCTTTCCTACTCTTAAGTTAATTTGAGATTTTTTCATTCCACAATTTTATTAAGTATTTACACTTCGTTAAAAAAAATACTACTTGATGGACTAATGATAATGATGTTCATACTCTTCCAGTTGTAAAATTTCGTACAGGTAACTTTTACAATTTGTTTATTATTAAAAAAAATATTTTGTAATATTTAAATTTCTCATAACTTTTTTTTTTTGGTATTACCCTCGACAGGAAACTAACATGGAACTCTCATCTACACAGCAGAGCAAAAAGAGCATATGTGGCATATGAGCAGTGTCGGAGGACAGTGGGACGCACATGGGGTCTGTCGCCCCGTGTGGTCACCTGGATCTACACTGCAATAATAAGACCCATGTTAACGTATGGAGCAATTGCATGGGGACCGAAGGTTCTACAAGCAACGGCCATCCAAAAATTATATCAAATACAGCGAATGGCTTGTTTGAACATCACAGGAGCCATGAGAACAACACCAACTGCAGCAATGGAACTAATTACTGGTCTGACCCCTCTGGACCTACACGTCAAGGAGGTTGCGTTAATGGCCATGGTACGATTGCGCACGGCTGGTGTAAACCCCGAAGTAGGAATGGGCCAATTGAGGTTGAGCCTATGGAAGGAAGCGCTCACTGCGCTACCTCTCCTGCAGGCAGCCAACGATGCAATTGAACCCAGGTTTTTGTTTAACAAACCCTACAAAATTCAAATAAAACAGAACACAGAGCCAGATGCTGCAAATGCAATACGCATATATACAGATGGTTCAAAAATGAAAGAAGGCTCAGGCTGTGGAGTTTACTCGAGAGCACTGAGCCTCAAGATTAAGTGGGGAATGGGAAACAATACCAGCGTGGTTCAAACAGAACTGGCTGGTATCTCAATTGCCACAAAAGAACTAACCAGAAGAGGAATTTCTGGCAAAACAATAACAATCTGCACTAATAGTAGACAAGCTCTTTTAGCATTGAACAGACAACGTGTTATATCTAGTACTAGAGTGCCACCAATATTTAGCATACGCCTCGGCAGATAACAATATTATCCTGAGGTGGGTTAAAGGGCACGACAGGAGTGAAGGTAATCGCATTACCGATTCTCAAGCCAGGGAAGCGGCTGGACTCAAAATTTTAGGACCCAGTGACATCTACGGCCTATCGACTTCGACAATTGCGGAACAAGCTAAACGTTACACTCATGCTCAATCCCTCAAGAGATTGGATGGAATCAAAGGATGCAGTTTTGCCAGGATCACCCTGGGCGACCCTCGGAAGCTGGCGCCGAAGAAATATTTGGCGATGACCAGGAAAAACCTACGTTTAACAGTAGGATTTCTGACTGGTCACTGTCAACTAAGTAAATACCTCCATACTATGAGGCTAGTGGACACACCTCTATGCAGGATGTGT
>CAJUYG010001245.1:12212-33930 GCA_910591675.1 Galerucella calmariensis
CAAAAGAAAACATAAATATTCACTAGTTTTTTTCTATGAAATTGTATGAAATAATCTTCTAGCACAAATCTCAACATTCACTTTAGAGACCTTGGTCAGTAACAAATGACGAGTAGGTATTTATTTATACTGGATCTCCTTGTTGCGAGCTAAGAAATAAATAAATAAGTATGTAGTAATGCGTGCGTAGATTAGATGCAGAACAAGCACTTTTTAAGACTATTAGGTATTCAACAACAACAAAAAAGTTGATGGAAATAAGTTCGAATTCAATGACTGTCACGAAGATACAAAGCAGAAACCCTGTAGTTACCAATTATAACGTGCTACCGGGAAATTGCAACAAAATGCGGTCACTCTACATTGATTACTTTAAAAAAATTTATATTAACAAATAGTTTTAATTCAGAAAACAATTTAAAAAGTGTAATGCTCACCGATGAAAATGCGTAGTTCAGCCGGCGCAAACACGCAGTAGAAAGCTACACCTAGACCAACCTCACAATAAAACCCAACAACCGGCAAAGCAGAGTATCGGAAATCAGATTCATCGAGACCGCTCGACGAATGTCAGAACGCATTTACTCTGTTGCCGGTTTCTCATTTACGTAAGTGAAACATGGAAAATAAATAAAAATTATAAATAAATCATTATATACCGTGATCTCCATTTATATTGCTCGCCCTAAGGTCCAAAATATACAGATGTCATTTGGGGAAGGTATCTTTTAAAATAAGAGAATTGTAAGTTGGGTATATTGAATTAAATTTTACAAAATAAAAACAAACAATCTCACCCCCACTACTTTTGATTTTGCAAATGGAAATTTAATGAAAACTATATCTCCTTATACAGGGTGTAATCTGTAGACTCCGTTTCACGTGAGAAGAAGATATTTGAAGTTTTATGCGCGAATATGCTGTCAAAATCAGGGTCATATTGTTTAAATTGATATTCCACTTCAAATCAGTCACGTAACGTTTTCACATTTTGTAGGTTAAGACAAAATAGCAATGTTAAAAATATATTTATCGTATGTATAGTTCACATAAAACATATGTGGAGCTTTTCGAGATAGTTTCGTAGTAACCGGTATATGAAAATAGGTTGAAATATTTATACTTGGCGATGTTTGTAACGCCAATGTCTTGAAACTGTCGTTACGAAGCGATATAGATAAACAAGACCAATTTTGATTTCTGCGCAAGACAGTTGGCAAACTTCACATGGTTTCTTGTTATGTGAAACGGAGTATAATATTGTTGTGGGCATTTCTTCATTTAATTTCAAGACGAAAAGATCCTATCAACATGTGTGTTGAATGAGATACAGGGTATTGATTTTTTGTATTAAATGGACTTTGGAATTTTGACACACCAAACCTTCAATCCAACGGAAAATAATAAACAGGAAATTTTGTCGTATCTCCAGATCTGTTTTTTTATGGGTTCAGTTAATAACGATGCCTGAAATGACTAATGCATATTTTATATGGATTAGCCATTGGTAATGTATTAAGCAGCGTCCACAGTGATATTAATGGAGAAAAAAATGTGCCGAGATTAACTGAGATCTCAGTCAAAAAGAACACACCTCATATCATGTTCAACGAGCTCAACATTATTTGCTACCTAATGCTCCGTAAACTAGGCAAGATATGGCTTTATGAATTTTTATAATAACTACACTTGCCAATGACAGATCGACCGCAACAGTATTTCAGATTACTTTGTACACCCTGTATAAACATTTTTTACTCCTGTTTTAGAATATATATTTTTTTAACTCAGTTGAAACAAACGCAAAAACGCATTTAATTATCATAGACGTGGAAACAAATAACTTAAATAATTAGATATATATTTTACGTCGTACAAATTTTCTACGATTTAAAACTTTAAATGATCATAACTTACGGTCGGCAAATTTATATTTATAGAATCTATAGTTTTTTATGTAATTTTAAAGAGTTACAATAATTATAGACTATGAGCCCATGGGGAAAAAAGTGTCGCGATTTGAAACAGCAGCAAACCCATTCAGAAAGACAGTTTATCATGCCACAATCGGTTCCAGCACTATGGCGTACATTTTCTCTTGTGCAGAAAAGCGCAATGGAAAACTGAATATTTCATTTTTTACCCCCTGAAACCGTGATATAGAACTGTACGCCGTTTGTTACATTTGATAGTAGAACCATAGGGGATCGGTCCAGACTTTATGGAGTTAAAAAATAATTGTTCGGAAAATCTGGGAAAATTTTTAAAAACTTTCATTTTTCACCCCCCGAAACCGTGTTATGAAACTGTACGCCGTTTGTTTCATTTGATAGTAGATATTATGTTGTATAATCTACAGAAACCAATGACGTACAGTTTTTAGGGGATAGAAAATGTGTTTTTAAAAATTTTCCTAAATTATCCGAACTATTATTTTTGAATGCCATAGAGTCTGGACCGATCTCCTATGGTTCTACTATCAAATGTAACAAAAGGCGTACAGTTTCATAACACGGTTACGGGGGGTGAAAAATAAAAGTTTTTAAAAATTTTGCTAGTTTTTCCGAACGATTATATTTGAACGCCATGGAGTCTACTATCAAATGTAACAAACGGCGTACAGTTTCATATCACGGTTTCAGGGGTGAAAAATGAAATCTTGAGTTTTCCACTGCGCTTTTCTGCACAAGAGAAAATGTACGCCATAGTGCTGGAACCGATGGTGGCATGATAGACTATCGTTATGAATGGGTTTGCTGCTGTTTCAAACCGCGACACTTTTCATAGTCTATTACCTATGGAAATACCTAGACTGTGTCCGTAAAGTATGGAACAGATTCATTATTAGCAAACCATTTTGAAATAATCCTGAAACACGTCGATTTTTGATTTTAATTTACCGTATTTTAAAATAATAATCTAATATACAGGGTGAATTACTTTCGAGTAATGACGTCACCGTCATTTTTTTAAATGGAACACCCCCATTTTGTCTCAATTTTCGGATAACTCTAGCTGAGCTGATTCCAAAAATGTTTGATACAGAGTGGACAAAAATACTATAGTTTTGTGTGTGCTCATAAAGTAACGCGTAACATTCTTTTCTAGTTAAATTAACAATATCAAAAATACTTATTGTCTAGCGGACAGAATACGATGAAAAACACGACTTTATAAATGTTCGAACTGCAACCCTTGCTGTATTTGAAAGTAACCTAAACGGTGTACAAATTCTTGTTGAACCTTGTTTATTGTGCCTTGAGAAATATTGTTTATTGCTGTCCGAATTCTCTCTTTTAATTCTTGTGTTTTTTGCTGATTTCGTTTGATACCCAACATTCTTCAGATGGCCCCACATAAAATAATCCAAAGGATTGAAATCTGGTGACCTCGCTGACCATTCAATAGGTCCACGTCTACCAATCCTTAAAATCAAAAATCGACGTGTTTCAGGATTATTTCTTAAAATGGCCTGTTTAGCTAAAAATGAATTTGTTCCAAACTTTACGGACACAGTGTATATTTAACAATATACACGGTATCTCGGGTGTTTGTACCAAAAACCTTTTGTTATATAGATTCCTTGAGTTACAAAAAATGAATAATAAATGAAAATTTAGACGTTTATAAACACCAAAAATACACACTTGATGGCGTTTTAAAAAAATCTTCACTACCCTTGAGAACTCAGTGTAAATCATGGTATACAGGGTGATTCACAGATATTGATACAAGCCAATGGCGGATTATTTCTACCAAATTATGCCGATATGACCAAATATACCTAAAATATTGCCGTGGAAAAAGATACATGGCGTTTAATTTGAAAAATAGCTATTTGTGTATCAAGAGCAGAAAGTAGTACTTAGGCAGTCGAGACAATAGCGGAGCGCGGCAATCTGTCGAGACTACTTTCTGCTCGAAATATACACAAGATTTTTTCTACGATCACACCAAAATAAAATTACTTGCCATTGTTTGTACCTAGCAGTTTCCAGATGGCAGTTTTGTGTACCTATGTACGAAGGCAACACTTATTACATTAATGTCAGATATTTTTTAGATTTCCCCATTTTTCATTAAATTATTACGGAAAATACTGTTGGATGCTTCAACATATTAGAAAATCAACTAAGATATTTTATTCTACAGTTTATATTAAAATAACTACTAGCTCTCTTTTATCTATAAATAAAATTAGGCTTAAGAGCGCCAATAATGTCAGATTATGACAGCTCGCGGAAAACATCAACTTTGCGGTTAGATTTGAGTGTGCAAAAGCCTACTTTGGGTAGTAATCGTAGGAAAATCTGTTTTCAGTTTTAGCTAATAATTTAAATGTAAATAAGTATATTAATTGTTACAAAAATGGCCATAACCTTAGATGAGGAATTTTGTTACAGGGGAATCTTGAGGATAAAATTGATTTTAAGTAATATTCAAATTGATTGGATCTGACTTGAGTATTTGTATGTAAGAATATATCGATACCTCCCACAAACATTGTCTAATGTCAATAACATTGAAACATTTAAAACAACAATATTATCAAGCAGATAGTGGCTGAATGTAATTTTAGCGATAAATCAACGCTTAAGTTTAAATCACATTTTATTGTTTATGTGTTTGTTTTACAAATTGTAGATTATTCACAGTTGCGACTTAATATTTTGTAATGAAGACTGACAACTAAAAACGCAATTTCTATTTTTATACATATATACTACGCTTGGTAATTATTCCAGTGGTAATAAAGTTTTCTCTTAAAATTAACCAAATGATGATTGAAAAGGATAAATACTTAAATGACAAAGTTGTCGCCGTTTAACTTTAGCGAAAACCTATTTATATGTTTTGTACACATTTATGAAAAAAATTGAAACCTGAATGTTAAAGAAAAACAAAGAAACTATAACAATTAATTATACAATAAAACTCCTTTGTACCATCCACGACAAGGCATTCCTAAAATAAAGTAATCTTAAAAAGACTAGTTTGCGATAGGTATTTCTTAAACCAGTTGAGAATTTTCGTTATTGTTGGTTCTTACTCACATCACTATATCCGAGATCACCTCAACTGAAGTAAACAGAAATATCAGTAAACAAGACTGATACTTAAACACGTGATCAGTTGTCAAGCAACCAGACGTTTTCGGTGATGACTGATTGTACTGATCTCTATTTATGTACAGCAGAACTTTTATCAATTGTGACTGTCTTTTAATTAAGCTACCGATGTTCTGGAATAGAATATTATTGCACCATACCAATACAGTAAGAGTTTTTTTTAAATTCTGTTTTTATTTGTCTTTGTAAGATGTAAAATCCTAGTACAAGTGCACCCTGTATATGTAACAGTACGGTATTAGAACAGGTGGCAATAGTATTTGTATATAAATAACTGAAGATATAAAAAGATCCGGAAGCTTCAGATTTTGTATGCGTACAGCCCCATGAAATCCCCGAAGACCCAAGATTCATGTAAAGTTAAACTATCTATTTGCTAGAACATTTTATAAAAAGTTCCACACACCACACCGGATGTTAATCTTCCTGTTTGTAGTAAATTACATAGGTAAGAATATCTCAAGCGCACTCCCCGTATAATATTTATTTTTAGAACGCAAATAACAAAAAATTGTGCGTATTTCTATAAGTTACACTTGCACGTAATCATTTGTATGAATGTTCTGAATATAGAAAAAAACCTTTGGCAACGTTGTATCGTGTATTGCGCAGCACTATTGCAACATAAAAACAACGGTGTGCCTACTGACTACAGCCTGAGGTTACATGCATAAAGTAATACGTAGATATATGCTACGTATTTATCGTAAACTTGGTAGAGAGCATTGCCTCTTTTTTAAATAGATACCTACATGCGTCTTAAAATTGAAATTTTATGTTACTGCGAAGCAGTTTTTTAAATACAATATTATCTCAAATGTATTCAATTTTAATCTTTAGGCCGGAGCGTTTTGGAATTTTGTGTTAGGGATAGGGTATGTCCCCCAACTGATAAGTTGACACCATAGGCGTGCGCAGACATTTTTAGTAGGAGTGGGCCAAATATCAAATCGGAATCTTTTGATGAAAAAACACGTGTCCCCGAAGCATTGCTTTTGCATATTGCCGCCCTTCAATTTCTCGCAACTCATTCTAAGAATAAAAAACTGCTTCCTCGTATCATTGATGGATCGTTAAAATTTTAAAAGTATAAAATATTTTTAATGGATTGATATTTTGAGGAATTGTGGTAGACCGATTAGGGTGTAGGCACTAATGACAGTCAAGAGGGTAAACGATAATTTTGATATTTCGTTATGTATTAGGTTTGTTCCCGTAGCAAGTTCCTAATAGACATGTTATGGGCATATTGAGTCTGCGCAGTATCAGAGTTCAGGCTCTGCTGGAACGCTTTTTTGATTAGTTAGATTAGTTAGAAACTTGCTACGGGAACAAACCTATTGATTCAACGATCATTTTTATCATAAACAGTCAAATATAGCTTTTAAATTGCCTAAGCAATTCAAATAATGTCGATGAAAGCACTAAATCAAAATTAAATGAACTTAAACTTGATCAAAATTAACTATTAAGAGCCACTTTAATTGAAGCGAGCCGAGATATCAGTGAATAATAACCTGTCAATGTGCCAAGTGCAAGTCGGACTCGCGCACGAAGATCTCCATACAATTATTTATAATAATAACGAATACTGCTTTAGCTAATTCCTTTTTGGTGACGCCAGGATGTTTTTAAAAATGAAGTTTGTTGTATGGGAGCTATCTTAAATAAAAACGCATAAACATAAGTGAGTATAGTATTGACACCCTGTATTATAACTTAAAATTAAATATGGGAAAGAAAGATCATACAGATATCTTGGTCATTAAAATTTGATGTCCAATTGAATGTTCAAATTGTTTTTCATCGTTTTCCACACAAATATGTAATCTAGCACGCTTTGACATATCTGTTGCTTAAATTTCAGCTGTTGATATACTATTTATAGCGTTTCTAATGCGCTGTTGCATGTCATGGTTGGTGAGTTTGATACACTAAATCCTTCAATATTCCCCACAGATAAAAGTCCAGAAATGTTAAGTTTGGAGATCTAGCTGGCCCTGAAAATATACTTACCCTTCCAATCCATCCATTTGGATAGCTTACATTCAAATAATCTCTAACTCGTCTGGAAAAGTGCGCAGGACACCCGTCATGCTGTAATATCATACCTCATGTTTGTAAGGAAATATCTTTCAATAAAACAGACAACCAATTATTCAGAGAATCCAAATATGTATCGCCATTTGAAGTTCCAAGAAATATGAACCTGCGATCTTTCCGTCAACTATACCACACCAAACATTAGGACTCCATCTACCTTGAAGCTGCACTTCCTCTACCCAGTGCGGATTTTCTTCAGACCAATAATGCTTATTATGCAGATTAACACCACCCGCACTATTAAGCGTAGCCTCGTCTGCCCATAAAATTTTTGACATGATATGCGGTTGTTCTTCTAGCAGATTTAACAATTGCAGTAATCTGAGATTGAAGCAGCATTTAATTGGACATTAATTGTTTTGATGATCGAAATTCATGTATGATCTTTCTTTTACCTATTCAATTTTAAGTTATAATACATAGTGAGTCAATACTATAATGTTTATGCGTTATTTTATTTATATCTTGACTTCGATAATAGCTATCAACATGCGGTTTGCGCCATTTTATTGAGAATTTAATCCAGTTCCATTATAATTCACAATAATTGGATGTTTCCATTATACATTCTTAAGGAAAACAGATTTAAATGTTTTTCATTCAAAAGTACCCTCTACCTATGACAATTAAAACTAATTGCCATTGTTTTATAGTAGCTGTAATTAATTCATCTACACTCTTTCTATTGACACTAATTTCGTCAAAATCGGTTGATTCAAACCAAAGTTATAAGTATTTATCCACAAACACTTTCCTCCACCCTTTATTTGGAAAAATAGAATAATTGAACAAATTTTTGCGAAATTTAGGCCTTTTTTTAGTTTACTTATTTAACACTGGGTATAATTGGGCATATTTCACAAAAAAACTGGTTTTCAAATTTTTCTTGACAGGTTACGCCCCGTTACGCCCACTAGCGGTTAACCTATAAACTTGAAAGTAATTTCCAGCAATTTCTCTTGTCCACTTTTCCGAAGGAATTTTTGCTCCTAAAGTTATAACATGAATAGTTTCTGATATAGCCGAGAGATCGGCTTATTGGACCACCCGGTACATATAGGTACATTATGTTCAGTTCACATATAGGTACTTTTTGGGAAATGTAAATGTACACATTTTACGGTAAAAGTATACATTTTCCAAGAGTGTACATTGTAATACCTATTATGAGGTTCCAAAAAAATTAAACACATATGGTTCAGGTTCACCCATAGATAAAAAGGTTCACCTTGTAGGGTTAGGTGAACATTCACTAAATTAAAAAAAAAAATACAAATTTTTTAACCCTAGATTGCCAACGTTGAAAATATATACGTTGATGCCAACAATACGTAAATTTTACGTAGGTACATTTCAAATATGTGCAAAAATTGTCTCAAACCTTTTAATTTAGGGAAAAGCAATTAATTATATAACTTTTGCAGCTTATTTTTATTCAAAAATAACAAACATTTCCTAAATCCAGCAAGTGTTCAAAATTATTTCCTGCAGAATCCATGCAAGCTGCAAAACGTGTTAAAAGTGTTGTGCTGGCCGTCTAAATCATAGCTGGTGTAGGTAACGCTACGACATGCGTTCTTTAATAATTGCTTAGTTTAAAATGATTTATATTACTGAGTACCTACCTACCTACTTAGCAACAAAGAAAAATAAAAAAAGGGAATTTAAAGTCGGTTAGAATTGGGTATCAATAATAACCCAATTCTCAAAATATACTCTCTATATAAGTTGGTATCCCATTTCCATCTGTCAAATTAACAATTTCAACTGAAATTGACACAACCAAATCAAAAACTATCTGCAATATTTACTTTAGCCTTTATCAACTATTTGATAAACACGTTTTGTTGACATAGTTTATCGGTTTCCTTTCAATTAATTTAAATTCTATATTGAGATGCGCATGCGCTGTAAACAGTGCTGCCAGATGTAACATAATTATCGAATTGTAACATAATTTTATCCCAAACTAAAGTTGAAATTTCACTTGTACCATAATCGATAATTGTAACATAATTTTACTGAGGCATAAACTAATATAAATTTTTTAAATAAAACGCTAATCTATATTTTTCAAGTGAAATAACATGGGACATAGATATCATCACAACGATGTAACGGCGAATGCTATAACTTTAAGTTACTTTTCAGATAAAGGCAATGTCTTCAAATAATATTATTTATCAAAAGGACGATGAAGGCGATGTCTAAGTTTGCTTTAAATAGATTTTTTTATTTTAATGATTATTTGACAGTGATTTTTTTCCAGATGTTACGTTGAGTTAATGTTTAGAAGAGTAGATGAGTAGAATGTGTTTTTTTTTCTTTTTTCAAATATTTTATTACATAATTTATGTTTTTTTTATATTTTACCAAAAACATTTTATCAATAAAATAAATTTTAAGAAATCCGTGCATAATATTTTCTTATTAGGGCCCTTATTTGAAATTATTTTGTGTGTAACATAATTTTCTGAAAAATCCGATAATTTTGTCAACGCTGCTCGATAATTTCTTACCTCACGTCTGGCAGCACTGGCTGTAAATAACTTACCCAAAGTTGTGCCTCTTGTAACTTATTTTGTTATAAGATACAACATTTCCCAAAAACTAATAATACCCTTAATATTTCTGTAGCTACTATAACTATTAAATTTATGAGTATATATTATACTCAAATTTTACTGGTTTATAAATACAATCGAGCTAAGAATGTAATAAGAGAAGCATGCTTTGATATCACTAGCCTAGTGAGTGATCAAATTGAATACTTAATTCTCGTCTAAAAACTTATTGTCATGGGTTACTTACGCAAACACTATGTTCTTCAATCACAGCCATTTCTTCAAAATTCATTTTTAATCTTTTTTGCTAAAGATAATTAGTAAAACTTGCAAATTAAACACTCTCGAACACAAAAACAGCTCAACGTGTCTATGTTATTTACAAACATCACAAGGTCACCTAATATATTTCTTTGCGTCATCAGTCGATAATTTCATATAAACGCGATCCTACTGCCATCTTTTCATTGATTATTAAACTAAGCTATTTTCACTAGACCGAAAATCGAAAGATGATCGAAAGTGATGGTGATCACTGAGAATAGGTAGTTTGTGATGGTGATTGATTTCTGATTTGCGCAAATTTCTTTCCTTTCGTTTATTTTTTTTATATATTTACGTTTATTTCATGGAGAATTGGAGGCTAGATATATTCTTCATGGTTTAAAGTTTAAATGTATCTGTGGTAGAAGTACTGAAACAAATTATAAATAACTGCTATAGATACAATACGTGTAACAGTACAATACTGTTATTTCTCCCTTCTACCATCAATACCATCATACCTCTCTAGGAAAAATCACAAATGAAGTGCTTTGGTTTAGGTTAGGTTTTTGTAAATATTGAACGGTATATTTATCATTATTTAAATAAAATGACTAAATCATACCCTACTGACTGGGATGTTGAGAAATATAGAGACGAGATAGAACCAGAACATCATTGGGAATTGAGAAAAAAGTTTATAGAAGCACATAAAGGCAAATTTAGTGAAGACTACTTAGTAGCCCTGGCAAAATCATTTACTAACATTGAGTTTATGGGATGCAGGTAAATGTAACTAAAGTATAAATGTTCAAAAATTTTGTATCTTTCAATTTTGTAGTTATCCAGCAAAATTAATGGTGCGAATAGCCGAACTATCAAAAGATGTTGCTGAATCTTACAGAGAAGAGCAAAAGTCTAAATTAAAAAGAACATTCGTATCTGCCTCTAGTGCCGCTGAAACTAAAATAAGTAAGGTTCTTTCTACTAGTTAAAAATCTCAAAATGACCAAACATTACATAATTAACAAAGATCTTGTGGCATGGAAAATATTTTTTATACTAGAATTCTCAATATTTGATTTGAAATTTCTACATAATCATGATACTACTACTATCAAAACCAATGAACATATTTTTCATATCCCTTAGGTTCATTAATTGTAATTTACCATGACGTTGAAAACTCAATTATTTTCATCAACCTGCTCAATTACAAAAATATGTTGTTTCCGAAAATAATTTTGTTCTCCAAAACTTCTGGTAACTTAGGTATATTATCACAATAGTTTAAATACTGTCAAATACAAATTTGTTGTTAATAATAGATGTTTATTACCATGTTTGTAGAATCACGAAGATCAGACCCAGGAGCACAACAAAAAGGCCCAAGAAAGTAGTGGTTGAAGGTTGCAATATCCAAAGCAGAAAAATAAACACAATTTTTAAAAATATATTTTATATAAAATAAAATCAACAAAAATTAAAAAAGTAAAATATGTGTATAAAACCTTTTTTTAATAAATTTACTAAGAAAATTTAATTTTCACTAGCCTCTACTTATTATTAACATAGCTTTTTCAAAAAAAAGTTCATACAAAAACAACTATAATGTATGTATGTATAAAGTTCCCAATTTATTTTAATTGGTATTTTTCACAATCCCTATAATATACTATGTCAAACAAAATCACATCCTAAATCCGATAACCAAAAGTACTTTAACAAAGTTTGGCAACCTAACTGTAGTAGCAGATCTGATAGTACACATTGATTATAATAAAATATTGCATTTCAGCCTAAATGCTTAGTTTATATACCTACATTGTTTAAAAACAGTTGGCGTGCAATGCCAGGTTTAATCAAGAAGTATCACAATTTAACTTCATTTTCTTGATACTGAAAATAAGGCAGTAATAGTAAATCAAGTGCCTATAACACAATCAAAACATTGATTAGTATTTCTCCTGATTTGATGTAACACAATATTATTTCATACCCTTGTAATTACTAGTGAAATATTTTATTGCTATATACAAGACAATAATTCAATTATCCATTGTTGCCGACACAAGTTGGTTGTTGAATAAAATGAAGAAGTTCTGTTTGGTACTTTTTCTGACAAATAAAACATTTGTTTAATAATGCCTACAGAACATATCCTAAAGACACAGTGGCAGACTTCACTGTACTGAATTTACTCAGTGTTCAGAATATTGTAGGACAAAAATTGTTAACTGCACCAGTGTGATATGAAAACTACAAAAAGTTCTGAAATGACCAGTCTCTCAGTAGGAATAATAAATTACTTAATGCTACAGAATATTGACACTTGTGTAATTTATTTGTACACTCGCTGTACTTGTAGTTTGTAAAGTTGTCAGTTTATTCATTTAATACCAATAATACAATTTAGCTAGTAACATAATTCAATGTCCAATAAAATATATAGTTTTATTCAAGTTCTTTCAATAATCTTTTGTTGAAGGTGAAATAATAGTTATATTGAAGTTCTTTCAACAATATTTTGTTAAAGGATGAAACAGATGGAAACTGATAGATTCACTTATTTTGATGCACTATGTAAAATTTATTTGATTTGAACAAACATAACATAATACCAATATTAACCAGTTATGGGAAATACACATTTCTTAAAGAAATTTTACTACTAGAAATTGGACTAATATATTTATAGATTTTTAAAATTAAATTGGAACCATGGCAAGAGTTTACAATAGTCAAAAGGAACATTAAAATGCATTATTTACTGGATGTGTTGTGTAATCCCTCAATGGAATCACTCAACTGTTCTAATCTCTGTATTAGTTGACTCATTGTACTTTGAGATTTTTGAATATCTTCCTCATTTAGGCTTGGTACTGTTGCAGATGCTAAATCAAAATGTAGCTTGGCTAACTTTTCTTGCTGTTCCCTTATATTTGTCATTTGTTCCATTGTACAACCGCTACCAAATGCACGTAACTTTCCTGAGTGGAAATCTGCTAGGAGCCCCAATAAAGCTCTTTCCATATGTCGTACATCAGGCACTTGGGAGATAAAAGAATGGTGTCGAGTATCTGTATTATTTGTGCTATCTACTATATGACAAATAAAAAAAAAATTTAAAAATAAACAAAATAAAAAAAATATGAATAAAATAACAAAAGTAAACTAAAAGATGTTTTTATACTGAAAAATGAGTTCAATCAAATGAAATGTTATTTAGATTTACCTTTATGTGGATTTCGGGCCCGTACAATAGTAGTTTTACTACCATCTCTAACTTTTCTTTCATTGACAAAGGTTATTTTTGAGCTAGTTAATGCATGTCCACCTTTTCTAGCACTATGTACTACCGAACTTCTACTTGTATTGCCTGATGATGATATCTAAAACATGCATAACAGCGACTTAAAATACGATGTGAAAATACGAGTACGAGATTTAAACAGTTTTCTTCAAAAATTGACTAAAAATACGATAAGGTTGTGTTCTATACAATTACCAAAGAAACTTTTATGAAATAACATAGTATCGAAATATTTGAATATTTTTACCACTTTACTGCTCTTAACGGGTGATATGATTTTCCCTTCAGTTTCATCTTGAACGATACTGTCTTCATTTTCTGCATCGCTTGAAACTAACTGCTGTAATTCTGATGTTTCTCGTGATTCCATTTTATTTGTCTAGAAACAATTTTAAAACTTTATTCACATCCTTTCATTTTATCTAATTAGAACTCTATTTTATTCAACATACTAACATGAATTTCATATTTTATCATGTTTATCTATGTTTATTTTGAAAGGTATTATGTATGACATATGGATGTTGTTTGTCCAATGTCTATTATATGTCAAATTTGATCTTAGCTTGGTTTTTGAAAACAATTTTTGAGACAAATACAGAATATTTAATTATTTTCTTTTCCCATACCAAATGTATAAAATTAAAATCAATAAAGACAATGAACGTTGTTTTGGTTTTGTTTATACATGATATCGAAATACAAATAATTATTTTAGCAATATTTTGAGTTTTGACATTGGTTTAAATTATTTGCTTTATGTTGATGGTTGACAAGCCAAGTAGATTATCTGTTGGCTATTCTGAAATACAGAAAAGTACAAAACCAAACAAGTCAATATTTTGTCAAAGTCAAAAGTCACAAGTGTAAAGTACTGTTAGAGAAAATTCAACTTTTTGGGTTTTCATCAATATTTTAATTTTCTGTTGGTGAGGTAATACATTTTATTGAAAATGAACAACATTAGTCCCACAACAGGTAGGCCAGAATAGCTTACTAAATGTAATTTTTGTTGCCACTATCAAAATACTTTAAATTCCACACAATCTAGTCATATTAGATTAAATTTCGATAAAAAATAGTTTAATAATTGCCAGGGAACCGGCAAGTTCATTTTACCGTGACGTGTCAGTACTGTCAGTAATTTATTTATGTACTGGGAAATAAAATTGTAATTAAAGTAAACAAATAAAACCATAATGTTTAAAATGCACCAATTATTAGTTGTTAGTCTCCATGGTTGTTAGAAATGCATTTCAGATCTGTGAAGCATATCACAGATCACCGATGCATTTCACTAAAAACATTTACGATACATTTATGTTTATGTAGTGTCTATTCAGCCAACTTTCAAATACTAAGAAATGTCAAAAGGCAGTACATTTGCATGTTTTCCCAGTCATGCTCTGTAGGGGGCCTGTAAAATATCCCATACTTAGTTGTAAACAAATCCTAAGTATGTAAAAATAATTATAATATATCCAAAATATTCCAGGTTTATCTATAAATAAATTTATTGCATTGTGTTAAGCTGGGTACCTATACATTTGATAAGATTGGACTATAATTTAAATTCAAAGTTGAAAAAACATTGTAATGAGTAAACATCACTTAGCTTCACTGTTAATTGATGCCTTGTTAGTAATTTTATCAATAACTTGCCAAGTACATTTTCATTGTAAATGTGAAAATATTGTAAGTTCATGTTCTTGAACTTCTATTTATAGGGAACATCCATAGCCACATTTTCTCTATCAGTAGTATTTTATATATAACAACTTACTGCTTTCTGCAGCGGTAAATCATGACAACACAGATTTTATAAAACATATAATCTCATTCATATTTAGGCACATGAAAAAATATATAATTTAAATACAAACTTACACATCTTAATATAGGAACTTGTACTTTCCTTTAGAAGTCAATTTAGATTTGACTGTCCACTGTGACTCACAAGACTATTGTGGCTATATATATATATATAGTCACAAGACTATTGTGGCTATATATATATATATATATAGTGTATAACAATGTCGCAACATTGTGTTAATCTATAAATTTGATTTATTTTATATTGTAAGATTTTGATTCAACTTTTTTTTGTCAATTAAGGCATTTGCTTGTATAATCCATTTTTAAATTCTTCAAATAACTATTTTTTGCCACATAGCCGAATGCACAAAATACTGTACTGCACTAAACCATTTTCTATGGATTATCAATATTGCAACCGAAAATTGAATCATGGTAAGGATCTCTCTTGGAACTATTTAGACATTCTCCATTTTAAAGACTTCCTATTCCAACTAGTCTCTACGGTCTCCATAGGGTGTTCAATTTCAAATTTTGACCTCATGTTTTGTTAGGTAATAATAATAAGTGACAAATGGGATATTCAAATTTATATTTCTAGAATCTATATTTAGTTGAATACCCTATTTTAATCGAGCGTTCATTTGATCTAAGATGAATTTTTGTGGCTATGGTAAGATAGACACTACCAGTTTTTTGTAAAGCTGGTTGCCTAAGTAATGGCGAAAATTTTAAGATGTTGAGTTTCACATTCCAATAAAATAACGGTATAAAGTTCAACTTTCTATCCGCGTAAGCATTTAGTTTTTTATATTCATATACTCAGTTTTTGTTGTAGCGCTTCCTAAAATGATTGCCACGATAGCAGTTTGTTTAAAATGCATTGTGATGATCAACATTTAGAGTATATTGAAGACCCTTATTTTAATCCCCAGTCTTCGAGTGTTACTCCAAGTTTAGATGAACCTGACTTGGATGAATATGATTTAATAGAGAAGGAATTAGACTTGTTTGATTTGCGTCAGCTAGATTTCGATGAGGTTACACATAGTAGCTTGTATTCCTTTCAAGAAGAATCAGAATCAGTTAATGTTGAAGCTGAATTTTTTAACGTGAAACGAGCGAATTCGATTGTCAGAGCTTTTTTTAAAAACAAACTTAAGAAGCAAGTGCGTGTTACATACTGTGATCTTACTAAACCTTATTTAGCAAAGTTACCAAAAGATAGTAATTTTAGGAAATACTTAGATATTAGTACTAACGGTAAGTGAGTTGTCAATAAAAAAAATATTTTGTATTGGATACTTATTGATGGATTGATTTGATCAGTACAGTTTCAAGTCCTGGGCTAAATACATCACATTTTGGAAAAGTATAAAAACAAAATAAAACAAGTTTTTCAGAGATTCCTAATTTTCTATTAGCTGTAGGTATAGCATTCTTTAAATAGGGATACCAATTCAAGTAGGTACCTATATAATGTTTTCATGTGCCTGGCTGTACTTATTAATATATTTCAAGATTGCCTTTTTTAATGAGAACATTAGACAATTTGAATGTAAAAATAAGTGAATAAGTATTGGTAATTTGGATAGCATTTTTAAAATGAGGTTTTTCAACATACAAAACAGTTATGAATATTTCTTGATAAGTTTTAGTTAAAGACTGCATTTTTTTTATTTACAAAAAAGTCGCATCTACCTCTGGGGTAATTAGCGACATAAATATATACCTCGATATATACATATATAAATATACACAAAAATTACTTATAATTTTGTAAGTATGTTAATTTCTTTGATGTACCTATTTAAAAAGATTTTCGTATTTAGATTTTTCACCAAGTATTAGTTCTAGTGTATCACTTATGTTATTGTCTTGTCTTGATTGTTCAAACTTTGGGCATTCAATTAGTAAATGTTTAACAGTGAGCTGAGTGTTGCATATTTTGCACTGAGGGGGTTCACTTTTACTAAATATATAGCAATGGGTGAGTCTAGTGTGTCCTATTTGTAGCCTAGTTAAGATAACTTGTAGTGATCTATTGTTTATTGATTGTGACCAAGATTTTACTTCCGGTTTCACATCACGTGGTTTCGATTGGGATATTTGCCACAATTGTTGCACTTTTTCTTTAAGTAGTGGTTTTATGTCGTCGTTCACTACCGTTTGCACTTTACTCGCGATTTCACTAATTATTGCTTCTCGCGCATTACGATCGACCTCGTCATTTCGTTTTATTCTGATATGGGAAGGAATCCAAAGTATTTCCACAATGCAATTTGATTGTTCAATGTGTGATAGTTCGGCTTTAATTTGGATGCTATTGGATGTGTGGGATAAAGTTGATTTATTGTGTGGATTGAGCTAAGCGAGTCTGTTAATATGAGGGATCTTGGAATATTTTTTATTTTTATGTGGTTGAGTGCTTGCAGAATGGTGTATAGTTCTCCAGTGTATACACTGCTTGTTTCAGGTAACTTAAATTGTAGTGTGCTGTTTTGTATGTTTACTGCTACTACTGCATTTGATTCGTATAGTAAATGAAGATACTGAACGAGAAGTTATGAATATATGCAACATAACTGAATCATCACTAAAAAAATGCCACTTGCATAATATGGGAGAACATTGTATTTTCTTCAATTTTGCATTCGTAAATACCTACAAAATCTGTTTTGGCTAACATTTATTTAGCTAAAGCAATAGCTAATTTATTAATGGACATTTAATTTTTCTTTCAATTGTGGGCTTTGTATTCCTGTAGTTATAATTTGTCAATTATCTATTAATTATTGTTTGCTTTTTTCTTTGAATAGAAGAAGCTATGGCTGTGTCAGACCATCCGATTCCTGATTTGTCACATCTGTCTGCTGAAGAAAAAGAAGAACAAGAACGACTTTGGAGGGAAGAACTAGCCACAGTTGAAGATGAAATTTCAACGTTGAGAACAGTACTCGCATCGAAAATGCGCCGAAGCGCTGAGTTGAAACGGAATTTAGGCATCACTGTATGGAAAGAAGTCTCTGATGACATCAATCAAGGCATTAAGAATGTAAAAGAAAGTAATGTGTAAGTATAACTTATTTTTTGTTTTGCTAAAAAGTCTAGCTACTTATATATATTTTTTGAAAATTATTTATTTTAGTAGAAGGATTTTAGATTTATTGGTAATACCCATTAAACCAGCGAGCCCAACCCATCAAAATAAAAATAGTTTGGGTCAAAACTACTGGCTTTTTGGGAGCGCAAATGCAGTAAATTAAAGGGTTTTGAGATATTTATAAAAGCATAAGTCCGCTTCGCGGCTGAAGAAGTTTTCACTTCAAAAATCGAGTTGTCTTTTAAGGGAATAACAGACTGTTATTTATAAGCTATTATTTTCAACTGTTAATGCCAAAATAACAGTTAATATCCATAGATATAAAAATACTTATAGATGGGAAACTAACCCGTGGCGCCCTCTACTTGTACGGGTGGCGCCACCTTGAGAGTCCCGTCAGTACCTCCAACACAAATCAGATAGTTGTGAACTTCGCTAACAGCCGAAAAAGAAGATTCCTGTAATTTTACAGTTTTTGGCGGCATATTCAAAATTACTGTAGTTTTACTTTTATTGCAAAATGACACTTATGGTCCATTTTTTGATATTTCATCTGAAGTTACTCAACATTAGATTGATATTACAATAATAACAATCAAATAGTCAAGTGAAATTAAATAAAATGTCAAAAAATTGACCATATAATGCCTGAAGTGAGAAAAATAAAGCAATAATCATCAAGCTTATATTATATTTCATTGAATAAAGAAAGTATACAATAAATGGAACGTTTTTTTACATATTTCAATGACAAACATGAAGGAAAATAAATGTTAGGAATTCAACAACAATGCTGGGAAGTTCAAAGCTGTATGGAAGAATAACTACTTCTGTCACTTTTCATTTAATAAAACATGGTATTACAACATACAAATTATTTTACTCACGCTTTATTTTAGAAGGAACTCACCAACTGTCAAATTGTTTTTACGAACGCTTTTTTTAAATGCGCATGCCTCTGACGGTTTCTGATAGTTTCTGACTGTTCTACGAACAAACCTATTGTCTCTTAAAATAAAAGTCCCACTATAAACAATAAAAACCAGCTACGAATACTCAACACACACAAATAAGCAAAATAGTTTTTAAACTACCACTAACGGCGTTACAGTTCTCACTAAATTAAAAATTTTAGTACTGACGGGACTCTCTATGTGGCAGCACCCTCGCGCCTTCAGAGATCCTCTACCCTGTTAATATCAACTGTTATGGAGAAATAGCAAATTAGGACATCACTACCTAATAAAAATCTTTGGTTCTGTGAGCGACGGTAATAGGTAAAGCGATAATGGTGTCAGGTGACCACATTTTCTTGCAATCGCTTATTTTTACCAACAAATGTGGTCACGTGACACGTGGTTAAAATTCTACATGCACGCCATCTGGAAAAATTGTTGTGATGAAGCAGAATTTCTGACGAGACCGCATTAGTCGCTAAAAATTTGCCCTGAATGATCTGGACAAACTCAATAGCTTACCTAAAGACCTCCAATTTTGATCTAAATTCTATTTTTATGGGTATTTAGCCTAGTAGTTAATTCTCGCTAAATGTAGTTGGCGGTAGAATATTATTTAAAATAAAAACAACGAATTACCTTTCTTTTAGAGCTTCATTTTAGTGCTTGAACTTCATTATGTCCAAAACAAAATTTTTGATTAACAAAACTTTCAAGTCAAATTGATGATACTTCATTTCTAGTCCGTGATTTAATCTCTTGCTAGTATTTCCTTGTGCCTTCCACATTATTTCTACTTATTTCCTTTCTAAATATTGTGTCATTTATTCTTGATATTTTTTCTAGTTTTGTGTTTTTATTTACCTTTATGTTGTATATTTTCAATCCCATTATTTTACATATACAAAATTCATCGCCATGTTTTTTTCTATACTTTTATCCATTTAACTACACGAATGCCCATCGTACTCCTTGAGCATCTATGAATTTGAGATACGACTATTTTTTCAAACAAGCATGAAAAATAGGCAAAATTTCTTTGCACTCAAGTCATGCAAAAATTATTGAGCAAGTATGTATTGTTCACAGCATTATGTTTTTTGATATTTTCAAGATAATTATATCACTTATTGGTTGGTGATCTGGTAAAAATTAGGAAGCCCCATTTTATTGAGGGGATGCAATGGATATCAAAAACCTGGGCACCTGTCATAAAATAACCTCACCATAGCAAATCTCTAAAACATATTTTCAATTTAATTCTTTCATAATTTAGATGGTAACAATCTAAATTATTGCCATTTCTGATCCACAATAGCTTACATTAGTAGTTCATTTTGATTATTGCATGGTTTTTATTTTGTTAATAGATACCAAACTGTAGAAACTAAAGTTGGTCAAGTAACAAAAGCTGTAACAGATGCTCCGATGTAAGTATTCAGTTTTATTTGTTCAATAGGGGGCCATCCATAAATTGTCACAGGAATGTCATCCCTCCAGTTCTCATAAGTAATGATGAGTGAGACTGGTCTGTGTCTTGCTTTTTTTTAAGTATATTATAATTTTGTTTGCCTGTTAATCTTTGTAATATTTTCAAATTCTTCGTTTATAGTGAGTTTGTAAAAAAGTTGTTGAATCCTATTCCTAATTTACTACTGGAAATTTTGACATGTGATGTCAAGAAGCTCATGACTCTGCCCACCTCCTGTTTTACACTTCGTTTGGCCTTTCCACCATTTAACTTATGAATGGCCCTTGATCATTTACATTCTGCAGTATATGTAATCAAATAACTTCATTTTTTACAGATACCAAAAAACATCATCAGTTATAGGAGGCCTAGCTGGAAATATCACCAACAAAATAGGCCAAATGCGACATTCCGAATCTTTCAAATCATTTGAAGAAAAAGTAGGATCTGCTTATGAGAATGTTAAGGTAATATAACTTATTATTTCAGAGCATAAGTGTAATGAGTAATGTGTAGTAGGTAATTAACTGTTTTTGTTTTAGGGAAATGTTGTGAATTTTTATGAGGTTGGTATTGAAATTGATATAATCAAAATGCTAACTTACTGTCATGCTGTGGCTAATACTGCAAATTAAAATAATAATTATTGCTCTGCTTCAATTGTTAATGGTTTTTCTGGATGTGAATGTCAATTTCAGTTTGAGAAAAAATGTACCTGTACTGTGTTGCTTCAGTATTCTTTCCTCTTGAACTATTTATGAATATTTTGCAAATCTACAAGCTATGCTTTCAAAAAAATTTATTTTTGGTTTTCTGTCAATTTAAATTCTTACAAATCCTATAGAACTTCTCCGGATTTGGAAGTTGATGACTCATACTATAGTGGCTGAGCAGTGCCATATAATCCTAATATATTTCATTTTTGGAATTTATTCACATTGAATAAAATTGAATTAATGTCATTACATACATGTTTTGTTTTTTACTTCGTTATATC
>CAJUYG010001245.1:38930-52707 GCA_910591675.1 Galerucella calmariensis
TTTTTATTTTAAAAATCCTACATGTACTGTATAAGTAAAAATAAATGGTATAAAACTAGAATATAGAAAGAGAAGTTTGCTTATTTCATGTGACGAAGAAAGTCTATCTAATTGGTCTCTTTCAAATGAAAGCTGTGAAGTTAATGGAAAAAAAAGTATTTCTACTATTTATTGTTTTTGTTTTAGACAAAAGTCGTATCTCGTTCCGGTTCAAACCACAGTTTAGATGAAGCTGGTAGATCTCGTTCAGGTTCATCAGTAACGAGTCCAACAATTCCAGAAGACAAACCATTGGCGTAGGACAGTAATTTTCTTATTTTACTTAATCATATTCAAAATATGCCAGCCAAAATGCCTTTATAAAGCTTGTCAAAAAAAAATATCTGTGCTGTTTAATTTACACACTACTAATATTTTATTCGGTAATTCTTCTATTCTTACCTTTCTTTAAAGACTAAGTTTTTAAAAGGATGTGATCCTTAATTGCTGCGACGTCGCATGTGAAATATAAAATTGTTATATATGTGCCTGAAGTATGTAATGCTTAATTTATATTCAAATATAAGATCGAAACATTATAACACTTGAACTATTTTGATTCCACAGCTTAAATGTTTCATTTAGGTAGTTATAATTATTAAAACTTGAATTTATTCTTATTTTATATAATTTTGTTTTGTTTAATAATTAGAAAACGCTAATTATTTGTAGGTTACAGAATTCTGTTGAAATAAACATCATCATTGCATATATTTTGAAATCATTGACCAAGTTTTCCTAAAACAAACTTTTTGATTTAAAATAATTCAAATTTTTCACCTTCATCAACAGCATTTCTACTGTTCACCAATCTTAATCAAAAATCAAACAATCAATACATGAAGAACTTTATAACTGATTAAACTGGTATATCAGATAAATTAGTAATTAATTACTGAGTTAAAACGAAATTCATTTAGAAATAATGGGCATTTTCAGTAAATTAGTCTCATTGTACTCATCCTTTGTAACGTCAAGTTGCCTACGACATTGAAAATGACAGATCGGCGTTTTAGTAAAATTTTGCCAAGCTAATTGCCTAACAGTGAGACACACACACTTATAAAGTGCGCATGCGGGCTATATCATAATTTGCTATTTCGAGAGAGCTCGCATGCGCACTTTAAAAGTGTTTATTCGGTTTTTTTATTTCTCAAACGTGCATCTAATTTAAGTTAGTAACTTGCTATTCAATCTACTATATTTTTTGACTAATTATTGTCGTTCAATGTGTTCAAATGTCAAAAACAAGACATATGACATTGAATTGACAGGCTTGTCCATGCAACAAACGTGAAGATTTGTGTCCTGGGCTATTTTTACTTTTTTAATTCCAACTCGGGAACAAAATTATTTCTGTCTCGACTTTGAGTCGTACTCAAAATGGCCTGAAAGATGTCAGTTGCTTTAGACCTGAAAATTTTGTACTGGAATTCTCTCCGTTATTTCTGTTATTTTGATAATATTATCTGTTTTTATGTTACTTATCAAAATTCTGGTTCCATTTTTTTACAATAATATTCACAGTCAAGGAGGTAAATTAATCTAACCACAAAAACAAACCTCTCTGCTGATGTTCGATTTGATGTATTTCTGGCAAATACTGCCAATATAATTCCAGGCCAGGTAACGTCGCTCTTTTCAATACAATACAATATATTTAATAATTTTTTCTACACCCTTTCTGCACAGTTTAGAGAATGGAAATGTAGGCCATATCGGTTAACTGAACGTATATGATTTCATTTACATCCAAGAACATATGAATTTTCAATTTAAAGAAACGTCAAAATAACTTGTCAAAAAAAGTCTCTCCCAGAAGCACTGGATCAAGAATATTTATTTATAAAAATAAACTTGAATAAAATAAACCCTATAAATTAATAACAAATACTAAAAACAGAATAAAATGGGTATTTAAGGGACTACCGATGGACGTCAGTTCGTATAAAACTATGTAATACTTCTGAGGTTCGCTTAATATACATCTCGGTAGTCGAGTGGTTAACATACCAGACGGAAATGAGTAAAATCAAATAGAAGTCGAGCAGAAATTCGGAATCAGGTACGATCGGTATTACATAACCGCTACTTCTCGAAATATAACAAAGTCTAATTAAAATAAGACCAAGAACTGGTTGACAATATTTTTGGTATTGTTACTTCATATTGCAAATGGAATCTAGGGACAGCTCATTACATTATAAATGGCAGGCTATATAAGGTGTTTGTTCTAATAAATTGGTAAAGAGCTTTCTGATTTACTTATACATATTTTAGACAGTAGGTACCAAATTATTCATGACCTTGGGGTGAAAACTTTTATTTCAGAAATCCTTCGAAACACAGTAGTAAAATTAAGATAATAGTTGCCTAATTTTTGTACAGGTTAAGTTGTTTCAAAATATAGGAATCACTTGTAAAAATGATATTTTTCATAAAATTCTAATATCTTTATGATTAGTATGTAGTATTCATCAGTGAATATAAATTATTGGAATTAATTTGTGTTTTTTTTCCAATCCCACTTTAATGTTTCACGATGTAACACCATTGGAAACGACCTGAAGAAAACGATTTTTATAAAAATCGGTATAAATATGGATAACAAGTGGCGAATTCATGCAAACCTTTTTGATAGGCATCTGATTTTTGGTTATACTAGAAATGAACAGAAACATTGTTAAATCACACACTGTATGTGTCTTTCTGTGGAATACATCCCCATTATATCTTTATTATATAAAGGGTTAATTAAAAGTTAATGAGGAGCTCAACTTAAAAAATCTCAAGCATGTTTTGCTTGTTGCTTATAATAAGTAGATAGTGATGTTCAATGTTAACCATATGGTCCTTTGCGGTAGCCCCCTCCATCACCAGACAACAACTTTAGGCATAAAATGTATCCTTGACAGGTGAATATTCATGTCCGAGGTCTGCGACCTATCCACCTAAGCCTGAGGGGGCTTTTGAGCCTTTCAGATGATGCAGTCCCTTTTTCTGATATAAGCCTATCAGCAAGTTTAAACATGGGCATATCAATATATTCCAAATAAATCATCCATCCACCAAAAAATTCCTGGAAAATTCGATGGAATCTATGAAGACTGTAAGAGAAAGGAAGCACTGAAAAAAATGTTTTGACAGCTCATACTGGGCAACAATTTCCCAACTTATTAACCCATTCAACAAATAGAAAACACAAAAGCGCACTCGCTCCATCGAGATGACTGCTCGTTTTATAAGCGGAGCTTACCGACAGCCTATGAACGAGCATTTTCCCACATTGTGGTAATACGTGCATCCGTGCGGGAAAGTCAATTGTAAAAGTACCCAAGCTGGTAAATGTTGCGTACTTAACGGGTAAAATAAAAACCAACTTGTGAAAGAAATGGAGGACAACATTTAGAAAAATGAGGAGCGACATAGCTTATCTTTTAAAAAGTTGAGCAATTAAGGCTGAAAGTTACTCCTCGTAGATGGAAGTTTGTCCCCCATGGCTGGACCCCAGCCAGTAGAAAATATAATCAATCGGTCAAAAAAATTTAGAACCGCAGGAAAATGTTCCCCATCGGCTTACAGGATGTTTTTTACCGGCTGCACCCCGCCAGAAGTTAGTCTTTGCTAGCAGAGTGCAGTAATGAAAACATACAAACAGAAACAAATTAATTCAACCTTTACAATGTCAAATATCAACATCTATTACCTTCATTGAAGCATTGATCCAAAAATACGCGAAAATTGGTAAAACAAAATTTGCTGTCAACTCAGTCAACTGCCAACACCTCTATTATCTAGTGCTGCCAGTGTGCTACAGATGGTGCTACAATGGAAAAGCAAATTGTACTAAACCCAACGAACTAAACCGAACTGAAAAATGGCGGGACGTTCAAGAACCGACAAAAACCAAGGAATAATTTAGAACCCTTCGAATTTTGAAATCCTCATCGACCACTCCAGCACTCCCACACATCCTGGATCGGAATCAATGACATAGGATCGGAATAAGGAATATTTAAAATACCAAATGGTTCAAAAGAGTTATTTAAGATAAAAAACTTGAGAGGTGTCAAGGGACACCCGGATGGAACGAAGTTCCTTTCGATTAATTAGTGAAGGAATTGTACATATACATACACACACCGAAACATTTATATATATATACACGCACGGCTTGCTAAATACATACGTTCTGAAATTGTAATATTAAAATATGATTTGTTTTTGAATTTATTAAAATTATGACGCGTACACTTGCTAAACACACAAAATGTGGAGATTATAATGCATATGACTTGGTTAGCACAATAATAAAGAGAGGTTATAGTGCGTACTTGCTAAAAATACAAAAGAATTTATTATTATTATCTGTATATAATCGCACATTGAAGCATGTGCCTTTCTTCGCATCTAATACACATGAGAGCTCATGGCAGCATGTGTTGAATGCCTTGATATAGACGCGTAGGTTGATGGTTCGCGCCCGGACTATGGTGAAATTTTTTTAATTTATTTGCTTTCTATAAGAGAGAAAGATACAGACAGAGAAACATGCGATGCGCACAGCTTACAATAGTGTCGTGACAAAACTTTTCGTAAGAATTTTATCCGTCTAGCCTCCTTTCACAACGCGCGATAAGGAACTTCGTTCCAATAAATATAAAATACCTACCCACCTCTGGTGAGCAGCCCCTAGAAACCTTTTTTCGATGCACACGTGCAAGTGCAAATGATAAACCATAAATATTATCTCTATGATTTTATCACTATCATGTCATAAGTATGATGTGCTTTGTGGTTGTGATGACAATTGACAATTAATGTATGTTTTTCAGTCACTGTCACAAATATTGATTCACTATTGCTTCTTGTATGAATATTGTATATTCCGTTGTATTGAATTTCTTATGTGAACGATAATTTTTCTATAAATAAATAGTATTTGTTACTATTTGCAAAACTTAAAACATCCTTTTCATAGAGCCATCATCGTTAAATCGTGAGCAAAAATGGGAGCTGTCTTAGGTCTTTGTTCAGCTGCACAGGTAATAAACTATTCTTTGTTTCTAGTTATTTTAATATTATATTATAATCTTTAATATTCAAGTAAACACCTGAATATTTTGTTTGCTAGTTTATTTGTCTGTTAGTAGATAGAAATCAATTTCATTTATATTCCTTTTTCGCAACAAAGATAAGTTTTATGATAGGATTATATGACATTTCTGCGCTGTTTTTAAAATAATTGGATTATAATATTATTATTCTCTCCAACTTTCAGTTTATTAGAAATACAATAAGTGTAGAGATTCCTATGGTAAATTTTATTGAATCAATAAAGCTCTTTACCATGGAAGTTAATAATTTTTTACAAAAACTTTTGTATTTATAGTGCAGATAAGTATACTTGCCATAATAGATATTGTGCGAACTTGAAGTTGTTGGCTCTTTGTTCGACTGTAATTCGGTACGAAACCGTCATAGTCCGCAATATAACTTAAAGGGGATATATGATTAGATAGTTGCATTAAAAATATTACGTCCACTATACCTATAGTAGACTTATTATTAATAAGAAGTACAGGTTCTCAAAAACACTTATGCAGGCCACTACTTCAATGCTCTATATAATGTACTGTTAGTCCTGATGAATAAAAAAACTATTGAACATTTTTTATTGAGCATTCCAAGATATTGAGGTATCTTGTATTTTTTCCTATTTTAATAACATTGCAATTTCAGATGGCCTGCTGTTGTACCAGTACAGCATGCTCACTATGCTGCTCTGCTTGTCCATCATGCAGAAATTCTACTTCATCACGAGTAATGTATGCTGTAATGTTATTAGTAGCTACAGTAGCTGCATGTATAACATTAAGTGATGGATTACAAAATGCCTTAACAAAGGTAGGTTTATTATTTTTACTTCATAATTACTATGATTTACACCTGCTTATCATCATACAATATTTTTAGTCAAGAAATATTAATAAAAATAGCACTCAATAATTTATTAGGTATAAAGAGTTCTTGTTCAAATGTACCAACATTTCTCATAAATAATTGGAAACAAATTATTTTAGGTACCATTTTGCAAAAGCAACAGTTCTTCACTCGTGTCCAGTCAATTGGCGGCGGTAGATTGCTCTAAAATTGTTGGTTACCTGTCAGTGTATCGTATATATTTTATTTTAACACTATTCTTCGTTCTAATGGCATTAATGATGATTGGAGTAAAAACTTCAAAAGATCCAAGAGCTGGAATACAAAACGGGTAGGTGCCTGGTGGTTATTTAATAGAAAGAATAATTCATGAATTTAAAGAACCAATGTTTGTAAAGTAACAGTTGTCAAATATTTTTGTCATATCACAGAAGTCACCAACTGACAAGAAGCAAAACTCTGGATGAAAATAAAGGACTATGCTTCCAGCTTATGGAAAATAAAAGACCACTCAAATGCGGATATTTTGATACCAACTTAGTCGTCTTGAAGAATAGAACATTTGATAACATTGCGGCAATGTTGTGACTTTTATAATTAACTCACAATTAATGATATCATTTTTAAAATCGTTTACGGAGATTGTATGAATAAGACAGAGAGAATATACGTAAACAAACCTGTATTACAGATTCCACCAAGTAAAGAGATAAGAAATGAATAAATAAAACCAGACAGGGTTGAATCGACCTAATTTTGTGAGTTAATTTTTATATTTTGTTTTTTCTTTGTAGTATAGGAAACGATAAACATAATCTAACAGCTTTTAATGCAAGGCTAACAGTTGATTGGCATTTATAGAAATAGAAATAAAAATATTTATTCTCATACATAAAGGTCGTTATTACAATTCTAATATATATAAAAAAAATAAACATTCAACACCAACAATTCACAGTTAAAAGTTTTAACATTTTAAATAATGCACATACATATTTTCCAAAATTTATACTTAGGTGACATGTTAATGTCGTTAATATTGTATAGACACATATCCTTCAACATACTTTTTATTTTGGTTTTAAATATTTTTGTAGGCAAGTTTTGAATTTCTTCAGAGAGTGCATTGAAGAATCGAATACCTAGACCCTGGTACTTGTTTATTCTTACTCTTGTTGGACAATTTGATGTTTTCCCCTAGTATCATAATTATGTAAATCTGCATGACTTGTGAAGTGATTTCTATTATTTTTCACATAATTTAAATTTTCATTTAAAATTAAGGTGAACAAACTCATAATTTGAAGCTGTTTAAATATCTCTTTACAAGGTTAATGATATTTTGCTTGTATAATGGAGTGAACAGCTGCTTTTTCTAAGACAAATATTCTTTGTAGCAAGCTGTGACTGGCATTAAGACTTAACAGATTATCAGGTAAATCATACTTTAGTTTTATTAAAAATGTAATAAAATCCCTTTTATTAATGACTTTAGTTTTTTCATATACAACAATGTCACTGCAATATGTAAACATGTCCACAAAATTATTTTTACTTAAGTTTTTCATAAGTTTAAAGTCCTCATCATCAAAATTGTCTTCAGAGTCAAATTGATTTTTCACAGCATCAAAGGAAGCATTTCTTAATGCTCGAAACCATTGTGATATCTCGTTAGGAGATATGACTACGTTGCGAGGATTAGCACGCAGCGCTCCGATTAAATCTGACGACAACCAACCTTCATCATTAAAATGATCAATACAACAAAAAGAATCTTTTGGGACGTATATTTCTTTTTTTAAATATATATTTATCCTGGCTTCAAAAGAAATTGTCTGGAGTGATTATTTATTAAAACTGGTCATTTGTAGTTAAAACTTGTTAGTCTACAATTAGATGGATACGCCCTTTTCTTTCATACTCCTATTACTTGTCGAGCATCTGTCAGGTATAAATATTTGCAATCTACAATCTATCATAACTTTATACAACTGAAAAATATAATCCTATTTATTTTGTTTCGACGAAACGGGTATTCATCGTATGTACAACTATAATCACAAGTCCGACTCTGTTTCATCGCAGCAGGTGGTGTCCTATTGAATGGTTAGATTATGTAATCGAATCGAAAATTTCTGACAAATAAACTGATTTTGTGGGCTTATTAATTAAATTACAACATTGGCGCAATATTATCAAATGTTCTATTTTTCAAGACGAATAAGTTGGTATCCAAATATCCGCATTTGACTGGTCTTTTATTTTCCATAAGCTGGAAGCATATTCCTTTGCTGAAGCCATCTTTTAAATCAGTCATATGATCTCATGTAGGCCTCTGACAAATGGTCCTTATTGAGCTCTTATAACTTTTTGTAAACACTTTTTTCCACTCAAAATGAGTTTATGCAAAAACAAAAATTTAGCAGGTAGGAATTGGATTTGGATTTATACACTTGTAAATTTATGTTGAATTTATAAACAAGTCCTTTGCTTCACTTGAATTTGAGGTTTTTTTTAATAGATTTTGGGGTATAAAATTTCTTCTAGTAATAGGAGGCATAATTGGTGCCTTCTTCATTCCTGAAGGATCTTTTGGTATAACATGGATGTATTTCGGCATGATTGGTGGATTTCTGTTTATAATTATCCAATTGATTTTGATAATTGACTTTGCTCACTCATGGGCAGAAGCATGGGTGGGTAATTATGAAGAGACAGAATCGAGAGGCTGGTATTTTGCTTTAATTGGAATGACATTACTGAATTATGCCTTAACCATAACTTGGGTAGTCCTTCTGTATGTATTTTACACCAAGGTAAGTTCTAGTTTTTTCTATAGTACCTATATCGAGACCTATGTGTATGAGGCAAATCCACTTTACTACCATTTTGCTCCTATAGTAGTGTGGTGCATTTGTTAACCTCAATTATTATTGAATCAATAAAGTATCCTTGTCTAGTCTTGATTATTTATTTTAGTCAAGCGGCTGCGATTTGAACAAATTCTTTATTTCGATCAACTTAATCCTGTCCATAATTGTTAGCATAATCTCTATTTTGCCAGCTGTTCAAGATAAATTACCTAGATCTGGACTATTGCAATCTTCAATAGTTTCATTGTATGTTACTTATCTTACATGGTCAGCTGTATCCAATTCAGAACGTAAGTATTATTGAATCTTTCAACATAATTTTATTTTTGTTTCTGGAATATATCTACAATATTGCTATGGTAAGTTAATATTAATCAGGTATTGAAAAAGTTTTGGAACTTTAGTTCTTTACGTCAGGTTATGTTTGAGCGACCAGGGGTCGCGACGCAAAAGATCTGACCGTTACGCTACGTTATGTTACATTGCTTCGTTATGTGCCTTGCTTTTGCGTGCTTGTGCCTCCTTGGTCTCTCTCTCGTTTACGAAGCAGCGATTCATAATAATAAATATGCTCCTACCCGGATTCGAACCCGGGCCGCCCGCGTGCAATGCGAGCATTCTAACCACTGAACCACCGATGCTATATTGAAATTCTATGCAAAGCTGGTATTCGCAGTGCTAGTGATCTACTTGAATTTGTTCGGAGAAATTTTTACTATTATTTCCATAATTTTTTTTGCGCGATTAAGGGGTCTAGCTACTTTTCGAAATACAGGGTGTTGAAATTTTGAAAACTTGAATGTTTTAATTCGATAACTTTAAAATGGATGGATAAATTGATTTGACATTTGGCAGATAGTTTTTAAATGTAAAAGGGCATATTTTGAAAGAAATTGTAGTTTGTGCAACTAGTGTGGATATGATGGCCATATCGCACGAGGACGAAGATGGAGCACGTCGCCGTAGGCGGAGTGCTCAATCGTTCAAGTGCGATATGGACAATCCACACGAGTCGAGCAGCATATTTTTTCTACGACCCACTTAGGAAAAAATCTAGAAAATAAAAATTTCTATAAACTGTAATATACCTAACTTCAAATTAAAAATTTAACAATTCAATTATATGTTTCCACTAATTTTGTGGTAAACGAATGTTCAATTTGTATAATGCTACGGTTTCCTTTTTTAAATATACGATGCTGTTATAAGTAGATGTTGCCAGTCGGACTCCCTCATGGAGGGTACCGTACCATTATCTATAATAATAAATATTCTGCTAAATATTTCAAACGTCTACCTGTTGTCGTTATTAATATCAAGCAGAATGATTATTTAAAAATAAAATTAACAATAAAAAAAAATTCCTCGCGGGGAATCGAACCCGGGTCTACCCCGTGAGAGTCTGGTGTGCTTACTACTCAACCACCAAAGAATATGCAAATTGTTTATCTATAACGTCAGATGTATTACATAACTTTTGCTTAAAAGGAACTAAAGTCCCTACCGTGTGTCCCGCGACACGTTCTACCTTTTTTTTTAAAAGGTAGTGAAATAATGTGTAAAACTATAGAGTATTGTGCCTACTATATGCTACCATATAGTGCCTGTTTATTGTCTGTTCTAAGGTGGCCAAAAGATTTAGGTTCCCCCTCGACCCATTTTGTGATCACCACTTGCGAGCGCATATCATTTATATCATAAGTCCATTGATTTTTTTACCAGAAGATTAATTTTTTTAGAGGAGTGTAATCCTGGAATGTGGGGTATTTTTGGAAAACATACTGAAAAAGGAAGCAGTGGTTTTGATATAATTGGATTGGCTATTTGGATGTGTTGTGTTCTCTATTCATCTCTTCGATCTGCAAGCAGTTCCTCCAAAATCACAATGTCTGAAAGTATGCTGGCTAAAGATACTGGAGCAGGTAATAATAAAAAAAGTTTCTTTATGTTTTGTCCTTCTGTTATTTTATTAAATTGAATAATATACAATTACATTGACTCTTCATAATTTTCTTTGCAGTTAATCCAAAAGCAATTTTAGACATCTTTTAAAACCAGAATTTTATGTAAACATTTGTAATAGATATTGATTTTGAAATTGAATTTCTCACTTTTTAACTAGAAAAGAACCCACTCGTATTTTTTTGGTTTATTATTATTTAAATATCACCAGGAAATTTTAACTGTTGTTTACAAAAATAATGGATTTTGGGCCATAAATATCTTGAAAATAAAAATGTATTGCACAGTAATAAAAGTAAAATGATAACATTTGTGTGATGATCAGATATCATCTTTTGAAAACTGCTGTGCGATTTTTTCCTTTTATAATGGATTCTTAAATATCGTCTTAAGTATTTTAGTTCCCAATCTTAGTTCAGTCTTCATACAAAAAATATCAAAATTAACCTATATCTATCAAAAATGTCAATGTCTGTTTTTAAATCAATTTCAATATTCTTCTCCTTTTCTAGATCCTTTTGCCCTTTCAGGCGTCGGAATTCCATGTCCTGTACCCATTTCTTCCATGTCTTTCTGTCTCTTGCAAGGTTTTTCATTTCTGCTATAGTCCTTCTAGGCCCTTTGTTTTTTGATTGGTTTCCCAATCTCCATTATTTTCTTAGTTAACCTATTTGGTTCCATTCTTACCATATGACCATACCAGCTAAGTTTTCTCTTTTTTATTTTACCAGTTATCAGTTCCTGTTTAGTTACCTTTCTGATGTCATTTCTAATCCTTTCCCATTTAGTTTTCCCTGCAATTCTTCTTAGATGTTTCATTTCTATGGCGTTTATTCTAGCTTGGTCCTTTTTTCGCACAGTCCAATTTTCACTTGCATATAATATTGTAGGAACTGTTATCATATTATGAATTTTGATTTTCACTTCCAAGTCTATATCTTTATGTCCAAGAATTGTTTTATTTAGAGAGCAGTATATTTTTGTTGATTTATTTGCTCTGTTTGTTATTTCTGCATCTATTTTTCCATCTTCTGTTACTATACTTCCCAAATATTCAAATGTTGTTACTCTTTCTAGCGTCTGGTTTTTGCATTTAATCTCTTTATTATTTTGATTACCTACTGGTTTTCATTCATTATCATCACTTTTGTTTTATTTATCTATTTTTCCATTGAAGTTTAAATCAATATGTTAAAAAATATTTTTGCTCATTTAATCAATATACCAAAAATACCTGCTTCATTGTTAAGAAAAGATAAATTGTACTATTAGACTGGGAGGTGACGAAACATTTTTGGGTCAATTTCCCTAAGAATATTTTTGTACGAATTACCCGTGTAAGATGTAACACAAAAATACTGATATTTCCGTGTGTCAGCACCTCTTCAAAACCTCTTGTTCAAAGACACAGCCACTTGAATTTAAAATTTCTCAATAAAGGAGGTTATTTTATATTACATGGATAACTCGTACAAAAAATATGAATTTTGGAAAAATTATGCTATGAAATCTGTTGCTTTTGAATGTTTAAAGATTGTTTTGTCGCTGCTTTTTTAAAGACTAATATGCTTTAATATTTAAATAATTCTGTTCAATAAAGTCTTGAAATAGTTGCTTTATGATGTGCTGCTCTGGAAATTCATGAACCGCTCATATATACCTACTTGTATATATTTTTTTATTGTAGGGCATATTTTTCATTTTGTTTGGCTTTTATTATGATTTATTTCTGTGTGAATAGATATCCTTGGCATTGTGTAGTGATAAATGTTATGCTTGATTTTAATTTATTTTAAAATGAAGTTGATGAAAAATTCCTGAATCTAATTATTATTAATCTTATTTTTTATTTAGTAAGGGGCTATGGATCTGACAGTTTAGTTGAAAATGAAGGTAGGTAAATAATTTCTGGTTTCTTGAAGAGTTCTGTAGAAATAGTGAATGCTGTAATGAAAGTTAACAGATTTTATCTAGTTATTGCATTCGATCTATCGGCATTGTATGTAATATTCTACACAATAATGAACTTTTTTTCTCTTTCTTTTATATTGTAATATACTGCCCAAAAGTCAAGCAAAATTTTATTTCACTATTAACTGCTTTGCTTTCTGTCTACAATGGCTGCAATCTTTGGCAAAGGTTCAATTTATCTTTCTACCGAAATTGAAATTTCCCATATTATGGTCTAAACACTCCCTGCTCTACCTAAAGGCGCGTCCATACCATGCCGCAATTTGCCGCTTACAATGCCAACGACTGTAAAATTGCTAAATTTCATGAATAAACAATCGGTCTTGAAACTTGTTTTTATAGCGCATCAAATTAAAAAGTAAATAAATAACTTTAAAAAATAAAACAGACTTCAACAAACTGTTGAATGTATAAAAAATAAATGATTCATATATAATAATGTAATACTTATTTATTGTTTCACTTAAAGTTTGTTAATAGTATAAAATTTGTATAGTTTATTGATACGACTTCAAAATTATAAAACAATTAATAATTACATAATAAACAATAATTTCTAAATTATATGAAACGAAATAACAAATATGTATTGAATTGTCGGATGAAATTATCAAATAAAATCAAATAATAACAAAGTATACAACAGAAATATACATTTATTACTCGACCTAGTAGGTCCCTTTTTATAATTAAGTACCTACCTTGTTTGGGAATCGTCATGAATCTAACAATATCTGAATCACTAACCATTTCCTTTTTGATTTTTTTTGTTTTCTTGGGGTATGTTCCTAGTCCAATGTCCTATATCACATAGGACATTAAAATTGGTTTACGTTGATGCTATACTAGCACGTTCTTTAAATTAAACTCCCTATTTTTTAAAAGTCGTTTAAAAATAACAATAATTAATTTCCTTAGTTATTATTCATAGAAATTTTGAATCACAACTGAAGCCGCGAGAGGCCAGTGGTTGGCATGTCCCCACTCTC
>CAJUYG010001245.1:57707-72421 GCA_910591675.1 Galerucella calmariensis
ATCAGGATAGCATCATAAGTTTTTATCCAGGTTTTCTTATGATTTATCATTGGAATTTCCAAAATAAGCTAAAAAAAAGCGCTATCCCAAAAAAAACCGTTCCTGGAACGTGCACTTCACTGGATTCCATTTCTAGTAGACTATCATATCGTTAGAATGTCATAAAATAAAATATTTTATTTCACATATTTCGAATGGAGTTTAGCTAAACCCGAAAGAAAAAATAATTAGAATCAACAGTCACCTAATCAAATCTAATCAACCTTTTATTTGACAGTGAAAAAAAATTGGAATATTTTTTTTATGCTCAAAATATAAGACATTATCTGGAAATGATAACACCCAGTATAGGTATCAACGTCATGAAAGCTTTTAAAAGAATATAAATTATATTTGATTCGGTGGCTGATTGATCTATTCCACTGCAAAAATTCCAGGTCTATTGTGGTCCTTTGGATGTAGATTACATTTTCCAGTCTAACTTTTTGTATGTAGGCCTCGTCCTTCTTCATCAGTTTCTTTCCGCTAGTTCAACGCCTACTACAAGAAATCGCACCTTCACAAGACAGTCGCGCTGGTATTAGATATACTCTGCACTTTCCCTATCTATACCTTGCTTTTAAACTGAGAGGAGCGATTTGAATTTAAGTTGGCATTTCTACAGCCTAGTGATTGGTTAAATTGCCGTCCGTTTCACACAGCATTTTTGATACAACTGACAACGATATTTGTCATTTTTGTGTTTATATGAAAATATAACCTCAATCTTTATTAGGTACTTCTTTTTCACGTTTGTGGTTTTATTTTTAACTAAGTATTATTTACCAACCAAGTGAAGTGCTATTTTTATTATTTATTCAGTTTGATAAACAAAATCTATGCTTGTTTTTTCTTGTTAATGATATACATTTCCAAGTAAAATTTTATTATTGTGAATATTTCTACATCAAGTTTTACTCACATTACATTACATTATTATGATTTTCTCGATATCAATACTTCCTTCGACTTCTAGTTCGTGCTGCTCAAATGTGAATAGAGTATTATTTAATCATACAGTAGCTTTTTTGTACATATTTATACCATCCAATAGGGCATGCCCACGACAGTTGACATTGACAATACTTGGGTGGTAAAACAATAAACAATAGACATGATGAAAAATTATCAAACAACAAACAACTATTAACCCATATTATATATTATTAAATATGCAAGCTCAACAATTAAAATAACTTTAAAAGTACACTGAAGCAAAATCAACTAAAATCAAACACGATCTACCATTATAAATCAGCATAACCTCACTATTAAGTACCACGTGTTCTGAACGCTTTGTTTATTGTTTTACCACCTAAGTCTTGTCAAAATAGTTTGTGACGTCACGTGGACATGCCCTATTTGACATGAATTACTTATGATAACCTTACATTTTGTTCACATTAATATGACATCTGGTTACAACTTTCGCCATGACCTGTGGCCAATGATGATTCAAATTCTAGACTTGCATTGATCCCTCATTGGACACGACATCTGCGAGTAATATAATACATATGTCACATATTTGTTAACTAGTTCGAAAAGTCTGAACACACCCTCTTAATCTATTAACTTTTATGGCGGGTTTATCAATGCTCGGTTAAATATTGTAGCCTTCGGCTAAATCTTAGCTGTTGGTCAAAGTGTTTATCAACTGCCAGTTTGCATTAGCTGGCAGTCAAACTTTCGGCTATCCTAGCTGCCACTATCAAGTTGATGTTAACCATAAAACATACAGTTAAATACGAGAAAGAGGTGTTGCGTTATTCTAACCATAGATTCTAACTGACAACTGTGTCATGATTTTTTTATGTTTGCTTACATTTTGCAACAAAGATTATTTCAACTTTAAATTTGATTGTGTTATTATCGTTTAGGGTGAAATCGAGAAGCTTATTTGATTCTTTTAAAGTAGTTTAGTAGCATCTCGGTACTGTTTGTATTTTACTTCATTGTTATTGTCAATGGATCTTGAGGAACTTGACGACCTTTTCGATGAAGAGCTTGGTTATTGGCGATATATTGGAATTTGTAGAGTACGAAAGTAGAGTACTGTTGAAGAACGGATAAATCCATTTGAAGAGCTCGATGATGTCGAGTTTATTACTCGGGTTCGACTATCTAAACCCAGTGTTCTCATGATACTCCAACAAATTCCAGCTATTCTCGCCAAGTAACTGCATCCGTCTTTTTGCATTCTATTATACTTTTATGGCGAACGGCTACTTTCATAAGTACCTAATTGTCGCTCTGACTCCGCGTGAAATTGGGAAATCTTTTTTTTGTGAACATGCTCAAATACAAACAACTCAACAAAGCACAACATAGACGAAATAAAAATAACAGTACCACAATTTTGACACTGACAACTGAAATTTTCCACGATGTTGTCAGAGTAAGCTTACGATAAAATAGAAAAATAATAACTTTCACCTATATATTCTTGATTCAGTGTGTTATAACAAAATATTAATAATATGTATATTTCATGTAACGGGTGATCCTCCTTACACCAAATTAAAATGAAAAATTTACACTCTGACAACATTACACTCACGTTCATAACCCGAACAAGGTTGTCAAATGCTCAATAACACTTAGCCTCCAGTTAGCTAGCTGTCGATTATGTGGTGCATTGATAAACGCTTTCTATTGTAACCGAGACTTTGACTGGCGGCTAGAGATAGCTGAGGGTAACGTAGCTGACACATTTAACCGGGCTTTGATAAACCCGCCCTTAGCGGTGTAAGTGAGGTTTCTTAAAATGCTCCCAGTTTAAAAACAAAGTATAGGCGCAGAACCTGCTCATGGCTTCCTTCTTCTGTCTCTGCCCTGTGAGATTCCCCACCTTTCTAGAGTGATCCCGTCATTCTAGAGATTTATCTACTTCCCTATCTACTTGTGCCCTAGTATCCAGGTTGCCGAGACCTTGCAACTTTATCCGAGTCCGTAATCCCATACTAGCTTAGAATTTGATTATAATAATGATTTATCTCATGGTATAAAAATAAATGATAACAGTTTTTTTTTAAATTTAAAATTCATCAACATTTACTATGTATAATGCCTTGGATCATTCACTATTCCTGTTACTCTTGTTTAGTATTTTTTTTTCTTGCTTTTTAAAAAATGAGAAGAACCCTATGCTCCTATCGCAGGTAATGATGGAGGCGAAAGTGCTGACAAAAAAGTTTGGGATAATGAAGAGGAAACAGTTGCCTACAGTTGGAGTTTCTTCCACGTTATGTTTGCATTGGCTACTCTATATGTGATGATGACACTTACCAATTGGTTTAAGTAAGTTAAAAATTATAATTTTTACGTTGTAATTATGGTAATAAATAAAACATTTTTTTTTTCATTACAGTCCAAATTCGAGTTTGGAAGGTCTCAATTACAATACAGCTTCCATGTGGGTGAAGACAATTTCCAGCTGGCTATGCTTATTACTCTACGGATGGACATTGATCGCTCCGGTAGTATTATCAGATCGTGAATTTTAATTAAATGATCTGATTAATATTTCCAATATTTTAAAACGTGAACAATTCAATCAACCAATTGTTCTGTTTATTATATTTAACCATCAGTATAGGATATGTTTAATAACTAAGTGATATAACCAAATTTATAAGTGCAAAAATGTTTACCTTTCATAGTTTTTAAGTTTGATTGATATTAGATGTACTTTACCTTATATTTAAATTCTTTGTCATTTTCAAATAAATGTTGAAAATAAAACTAAGTTTTTTTTCATATTATTGTTTATTTAGGGCAGGGGCGGGTAAATACTTTTATAGGCCAGTTGGTATGGGTCATAAGTACTTTGAAGTATGTAGATTAATATAAAAAAAAGTTTACCAGTATATCGATTTCCCAAATTAGAAAAAAAATCAAAAAACTTTTTTTTCGAAATTTTTCAATATTTTACGCTGGGAGGAAGGTTGAGAAGAATAAAAAATACCACCGTGTAGGGGAAGTGTTTTGCAATAAAAAAGGCCCAATGCGTTTTTTTCGTCCGATCAATGGTTTGTCCGTAAAAAATTTGGTAAACTAAGTATGTGTTTCGCATCCGCGCGACTCTGTATAATGTAATATAAATATTTATTCAGAATTTTTTTTCAATCTTTGGTGAGATTTAAGGTTGTAAATAATAAATAAAAAGTGATAAATTAATTGTTACATATTTTTATTGGAAAAAGGTATGAAAAAAACTTTATCATTAATAATCTTTTATACATTTTCACTATATACATTTTTGTTCGTTGAATATTAATCTTTTTATTACATGAGTATCAAATTTTATTTTGAAAATATAAAGAAGATTCCTACCCGAATCTATAAAAATTGCTATTTTCGCTTATAATACAAAAAATCATTGAATCCAAAAATGTAGGTAAATTAATTAATTTTGTAATGATATATTCTTGATCTTAGAAGTTTCCCCAACATTTCTACGCAAACCCCATTGAAATTACTCCAGTTTGATCAAAGTTACAGTATTTAATTTATATATTTTCTTGTAAATTCAAGATTCCTAAAATTTCCAAAATAATGAAAAGTGCCGTATGTCGTAATTAGGAAAAAATAATTATCCTCAAATTTTATCTATGGAACAGACCTCCTAAATAACAGTTTCCATCCTTCGAAAGATTGTTTCAATGCCCCCTAATTATATAATATATTTTTTAGTGAGATACTTGGTTTTTGATTAGAATATAATATTTATATTATATATGAGAGATTTACTAAAAATGATTTTGTGATGACAAAAAAATGCCATCTTAAAGCCGACACTTTCCTCTTTGAAACGCCGTATCACAATTATTTATATCTACATTATAACTGTACAATAGTTTATAATGTACTCCGCCGCGCTTCAGAAAATAGTCGCGCGGATGCGGAACACATACTTAGTTTACCGAATTTTTTCCGGTCAAACCATTGTTCGGACGAAAAAAGGCAGAAAACCTTTTTTGCTGCAAAGCACTCCCCCTACACGGTGGTATTTTTATGTTTCTCTGCCTTCCAGCGCAAAATTTCGAAAAAAAGTTTTTTGATTTTTTTTTTCTAATTTGGGAAATCGATAGACTGGTAAACTATTTTTTATATTAATCTACATACTTCAAGGTACTTATGAAAAAAAAATCAGCCGTATTGCTAATTACTTGAAGTTGTTACCCCTATCGTCTGGCCTATAAAGCGCGGGCCAAAATGAAATTTTCAAAGTGTCTCCAGAGCCGTTTACACACGAATATTTTAGGTGGAATTTTTTTTATGCTTAACCTCAAAATAAATAGTACTTATGCTGCGACCCTGCGAGTGGAGTGTACGTTCAATTCTTTGTAATCAGCCGACCATCCGCTTTCTGAGAGTATGTTGCATACATTATAGTAGGGATATGTTTACGGCCGTTCGAAATTATAATATTCTATTAGCATATTGAACTAAATTTTAATTTAAAAAAAGGAAGAACCCGACAAAGCTTCACATTCTTTGGACGAGTAGACGTTTTGAGCTTCCATCATGTTATCTATGGCTTCCATTACCTACAGAGTTATGGAACACCTGAATTATCTGTTGCGGCTAAACGACACACGTCCACCACATGTCCTAAGCTTCGAGTAGAAAAATTTTCCAGCAGTTTTTCGTAAGAATGCTAGTTTGTAAAAAAAACTTTTTTTCTCTCAGCTGTAAGATAAATAGTTTCTGAGATACAGCGGGTTATCTCTCGTCTGTTTCTTATTGTCTGACAGCACGCGAAAAGGTCACAGATGCTAGTCAGGTAGTAAACCATAAGCGTCACCGTTCATCTAAGGAATTTATTTACTATTTAATTTTATACCCGATCTGATATACAAAAGGTAATATGAATCTAAATTCGGTTAGTTAAAACAACTTGATAATTTCCAAGAAACATTACAATAGGGTCCTACTAGGGATTGTCCTAATGACTACTTAGAAATTTTGCAGGTATATACGGTGAAACTTGGTCTCGCCCAAATTTGTATAATTTGTTTTGCTCAGAGTCGCTTACGTTCCATAAGTGTTAACAGTGTTGTGAAAAATGTCTTCAAGTTTCACCCCAGTAAAGTGTAAGAGCGTGCTTAGCTTACAAACGAAGACTGTAGTGTTAAATGTGCATGATGCTGTTGTACATCAAATGCCGGCTGCTACTGTTAGAAATATAGTTTCGACATGTTCCAATATGACAGGAGTTAGTGAATCTACTATTTACATTTACTTGACATACATGAATTCATTGTCAATAAATTTGAATTATGAAAATTAAACTATATTTTCTTTAATTAATTTAATTTAATAAAAATTAAAATGTAACTTGTTAATAGGCCTGAACGAATGAATTTTATTTCAACTGTAATGTTGATCGAATCTAATTAAATAAGCAGAAGAAACTAAAATCGTAATCTCCGCCACTGCCGCAATATTGATCGTTTATCTGGCATTGTTCAGTTTTATTACCATATTGTATTTTGAGCTGAAACAGGGATGTATAGATAACCAATACAGACACCTACTTGTTTTGCATTAGAATTTTAGTATTTACTTGTAAAATTCTTAGGATCATTCTGTAAAAGATAAATTTCTATTTGAATATTTAATGAGGCTACTGTGCTGTCAGACATTAAGAAATAAACTATAAATCAGAAACCCGGTACAGTTATAGTGTAACTATTGTTAATGTGATGACCCATATTTTTATTCCCTTTAGAGGAAAAAGCCGCCCAATTGCGTTCATAAAATTGTTTTATAAATTCAAATATCGTGAAATAATGCTTTTCAAATGTTATCCAAATTAATATAGTGGATTAAAATTAATCTGCATAAAATTTTTTATACAATTCAAGGTCATCACATCAACATTAGTTACACTATACCGAAATAATGAATTTATTCCATTTCATCGTTCCATACTGTATATAATTTTCCTAGGGTGTTTAAGCTTCATGCTGTTTCCTCGGCTTAATAAGATTCAATTTCATTTAATAGTAATATTTATTGTTCACACGTAGAATGTAAATACATGACGAATAAATAAACAAATTACAATAACACCGTAGGTTGAACGATTATATATATACTTTTTTAAATTGAATGGATAATTAAATATGAATGATCGAAGTTTCATTGCTCCTTCCATTGAGCTATATAAATTTAGTGAGCACTATGGAATCTGTGGATGAATTCAAGTCCAAGTCAACCGAGAGTCCTCGATGCTCGAGATTTAATAAAAGTTTCTCAACGTTTATGGAACGGACAGACGGTAGAGAAATATTCTATGAGGCAGACCATAAAGAAATAAATGTTTTTCTCCACGACTAAATACTAACGCACAAATTATTTTTACATATTTAGCTGCATAATGATATAAATTCTTCACACCAGTGAATAATAAAAAGAATTCACTCTCGTTAGCCAATCACATTCTATTATTATCAGAATTCACGCTAAAATGAATTAAAATGAATAAATCAAATCGTCTCTTTAAAACGTCAAAAACCTAAGAACGCAAATCGCTTCTGACAGCGCGTCGTTTGAAACGTCAAAATAATTATAAAATCATAATTTTACGTATTATAAGAGAAAAAAATGGACAACAGTAGCGATAGTGAATATGTACGCCTCCCGGAATTAATTTCATTTATAAATGTAAGGGTTCCGGTTAAAAATATGAGTTACGTATATATATTAACTCTTTACATTTTTATAAATAAGCTCTATAGCCTAGTGGTGGTTGACTATGGCGCGGACGATCGAGGTTCGATCTTTACTGGAAGTTTTTTCTTTTTAGTCGTGGAGAAAGTATAGTCTTTTACTTGTGTAGAATGGCTATTATTCACTTGGATGATTCCAAAACTCACTCGCTGCGCTCCCTCGTTTTGGAAACTTCGTCCGCGTGAATAATAGCCATCATTCTGCACTCGTTGAAGAATATACTATTATCTACTCAATTACAGTTTCCTGTAAATAATTGTTATCAATAGATGTCAAATTTGAAAATTATTTTTGAAGTGCGTGCCGTTTACCAAGAAGCAATTGCTACTCCCCTGGCTATATCCCACGAAGGGTATTGAATTACACTTCCAAGTTAAACGGGGCTGGTATATCCAAGATATAACCAATCGTTCTGGAGTTCTGGTTTGTAAATAGAAGAGACAGTATCACATGTAGACCGTTTTCGGCGTATTTTTCACAGTATAATGTCGTACATTATTCACCAGTGAATGTGTGGATAATGAAAAAGTCAGATGACACATAATTATATTGAAGATTATTTATTCAAACGACCCAATATATTAAATAAAAATTTTACCCGCAAATCAGAGCCGTAAATCATCATGCTATGAAGATATAATATAATATGATAGTATCAAGATGTTGTACATATAGGAGTAGAACGTTTTATATACAGTTTTTTGTCTAGTGTGTATGATGTATGTCAAAAGAAAAAGTGACGTTTTAAATAATTTTTTCTACTCTCACACTAGTAAATTCCATATTACCTACTATTTGGTTACTAAGTAAATATATCATTACGGATACTGACACGTAATGACTAGCACGTAATAAAAAAATTACGCTTCAGTTCTAGAAAAACAACACTTTATCACCCAAGCCTAGTCAGTCAATGGTTTCGAGTAACCATGGAAACGAGTTAGTAGAGGTTGTTTTGACGTTTAATAATTAATAAGACTCGCTGTCACTAGCTGTTAATGTGAATGTACATGTTATTCATGCGTTTAATTTTTATTAATGAAGTTGTTCGTAGAAAAAGTATAGTACACAACTAGAGTTGTAAGCTTATTACATGCTTATAGAATTACCACACTCCTCGCTAAGCGGCTCGTGCGCAACTTTTCTATTCGCATGTAATAAGCAACTCTCTTGTTATGTAATATACTATTTTGCGCGATCGATCTTTTTCGTTTGGTATAAGCATCTCGAACGTTGAGGGTAATACCGGTCTCCAGCAAAATTGGAGGCTTCGCTACGCTCAGCCTCCAAACATTGCTGTAAACAACCCTTACCGTTCTTAATACTTAATATACTATATTGCTAATTGCAAGAATTTCGATAACTATACTGGTGTTTTTTTGATAGCAATAGAAAATTTAATATGGAAAGTGAATCAGACAGTGAATTGAATACTACTTATTAAATATATAATTTGTTCAATAACATCAGAAGTAATAAGCTTTATAAATTTAATGTAATAAACTATAGTGTTTTAGTTTGACAAAAACATTTATACCTAAACAAGTAATTCATAGTCGTGGACAAAATATAGTATTCTACTCGCATATATAATGGCTATTATTTACTCAGATGTTTATGTCACTCGCCTTATACTTGTTGGATAATATACTATTTGCTTTTGTTTTTTGCTTGAACGTAGAAAATAGTTATTTATGCAACAAGTGAAAAAGTAAGTTTTTATTGCACGAGCTGTATATAATATTTTTTCTACGTTCAAGCAAAAGCCGAAAAATGTTTTATTTGGACTCAAAATAGCGTAGATTTGAATGTTTATGTTGGTCATGATATCAGAACGCTGTAGTAAAATGACAGATGAGTGCAATAAAGTGTTTATTGTACTAGAGCAATAAAGAACTAGTTATTCCACTAATTAGAGTTCAATAAAGTTTTATCTTTGGCATGAACGTAGAAAATATTATATTGTATAATTAGTGGGAAAAGCATAATATTCCCAAACGAATGTGATAATTACCAGACAAGGTGCGTAGCGACGAGTCTGGTAACACAGGAGTTTGGGAATATGCTTCTCCCACGAATTATACACACTATTTTTTCTTCGATCGTTGATTTAAATTTAAAAAATTTATTAAAAAATATTCCATTCAGATGTAATCAAGTAAGTTTAGATAGGTTTCTCTATGTTCATATTGAAATATAGAAGTGGTAACCACGGAAATTACTTTGTTATAACAAAAGTAAAATAATTTTTCTCCGATCGAATAGATTGACGAATCACTTAAAAATAAAGTAGAAGTGGCTAATAAAATATTCAACACCCCTGCCTCGACTTCAAATGAAAATGATAGAAACGAGATAAACCAAACAATTAGCCGTGCAGCTTCAAGATATATAAATTCTCGTTGCCCTCCAGTACAATTTACAAATTGTACAATAAATGTAAATATTAACAACAATTGATTTTTGTTCAAGAATATCGTTATAAATTAGATGTTCCTCTTATTTCTTTTATAACAACTTTATCAATATAAAAATTTAAACCATACTTTGTTTCATTTTATTGTAATAATCCATTTATAACATTACCGCACGCTACAGCAGTGCGGTATAGTATATTACATAACGTGTGCGGAAAGTGACATTTTTCACGAGTAATGAACAGTATTTTTCCTACGATCACGTGATAATTTCACCAAATAATGTGTAATCAACATCTGACATGTTAATACACAAAATGTTATAATTAAAGTCAACATAATTGAAAACGGATATTTTTTGTTTTAATAACATGAAAGTCCAAGAAATGTCGATGTAAACACACTTTATTTTCAAGAATAAATTAACTGTTGTGTATATTTTCTTAGCGCTATAAGTATCATGGATAAGAGTACCACGTAACAGCGGTGGAATGGCCGAGCGGGCTGAGCGTCCGTATACTCGATTTCTGACAAACAGTAACGTGGTTCGAACCCGGGCTCGGTGGTTTTTATTTTTATTTTAAATTAAATAAATAATATTATAGGGACAAATTAACTTAGGAAATACGAATTTGACATATTATACATAAATTTGCGGGGTAAGTAGACTAGCTTTTCAACATTCAATTTGACAGCTTTTTTATCCGTACAAGTACGGATAAGTTTTTTTTTACGTACGCGTATGAATAAAGACCACTTTCCATATAGGTAACTAGACAGTGCGATATATGTCACTTTCCTATGTGATCGTAGGTAATAGCTATTTGTATTACTAGGGAGGAAAGTGCTACTTTTCCTCCCGCAGGATGTAGTTTACTGCCCGACGCGAAGCGGAGGAAAAGGCACTTTACTCCTATGTGATACATATGATTTTTCCTCCTACCCACCTTTTTTTGAAAAAGTTTTAGCTTTATTTGGTTTGTATCCGGCATTTTGACGTTTTAGAAATGCAATCAACTTTGGATATTTAATATCGACATTGTCCTTCATTTGTATCATTGTGCGTAGCATTGAATATTTAGACCAAAGTGTTGAAGCTTTTAATGATTTTCCTTGTAGTGAAAAATATGCCAGTGAAACATTCTCTGAATATTTATATATCTTGTTTTCTTCAGCCCATTGCTTATATTGTGCATATTGTTTTTCATACCTGTCTTGAGATTTTTGTGGTAGTAAGGTTAATGACGCTATGTTAGCTTGCTCCTTGATATTAGGTGGTGTATTTGGAAATTCAAAATCATTTGAATCGCTCTCCATTTTTCAAAAATTCAACCAACTTTAATGAATGTAGCGACTTTGCACCTCAAAAGTCAATCGCCGTGTTTACTGTCAGTGAGCCACAGCATACTATGCTTTTCTTATTCTGAACTCAAAAAACGTATATCTAAGATTCCTGAAGTTGAAATTTGTATTGAAGAACTACGTTGAAGTAACATTAATGTTTGATTTTTACCAAAAAACAGGATATACAGGATGTTCTAGAAATTATGGAAACAATATGAATATAATGAATTCCCAAGTTTCATCGTTTACAACTTACTTGAAATGAGGGGAGGGGGAGGAAAAATAATTTCCTCCCTAGGGAGAAAAAGTATGAGTTTCCTCCCTGATTTGAGGGAGGAAAGTGTGTACTTTCTCTAGGGGTAGGAGGAAAAGAATATTACCACACTGTTATTTTCTAATTGCTTAGCAACTGCCCACTATTCTGGAATGTTGAGCTTTGCGCATAGAAAACAGGTCAAAATAGTGTCACTTTTCCCACGATCGGGGAAAAATTAAATTATATATGTCCAAGAGAGTACAGCATCCACGAAACACCCACTTCTCTAGACATTGTATCTCTGTTATTCTATAGCTTCCTCTCTTCCACTCACGAGAATGGCTATACGAAAATAATTATTTGCCGAATCTGTATGTGGTATATACCTTACAAGTAAAGAAAGTGCGTTGCTGGGCTACAAGTGACTTAATTTCATTTATTATAAATAAATGTGGAAAACGTTGTACATTTGATACACATTTCTGAATCTTAAATAAATAATTGTATTTAGGAAATTAAACAATAGTTATAGTATATATCTATTTATTAATGTATATTGGAAATATTTAACAACATCCCAAATTGCCAAGGCACGGGTTACATAATCCTCCTCCCAAACCACAACCACCAAAGCCACAACCACCCAAGCCAAGACCCCCGCAACCAAGACCACCAAATCCAAGACCCCCGCAGCCAAAACCTCCAAGTCCACAGCCACCTCCACACAACTTGTTACAAAGTTTTGATTTTAGTCTACCTAATAGTCCCACCTTATCAAGTAAAGGTGTTACTTGAATATTAACTGGTGGTGGGCAACAAGGATCCAGAAGGGGTGGGCAACAAGGATCCAAAAGGCCACAACCTCCACCAAGACCGAATCCAGGCAATCTACAACATTGCTGAAAATCATAGGAAATATATTATAATACTTATAGGTACTAGGTAACATTTTACTTTTTTTACTAAAAGTTAAATTATTTTTTTAAAGTTTTATGCTTTATTTAACTTAACTTGTTTATACTGTTTAAATAAATCAATATAAAAGCTACAAAAACAAATAATTTAAAAAAAAATCTACAAAATACCCAAACTATATACCTAGAGGAATACAAAATACATACTTATAGTTTTCTCTCATACTGATATTTTAATACATTATTACTATAGAGATCGAGAAATTATGGTTTTTTAAGTTGAGAATGAAGGAACCATTAGGGTATGTATGTGTGATTTTTGGGGTGACATTCACTGAGACCTAAAAGGTCTATTGTGCCCCATTAGGGTATAGAAGAATGTAAGAATGAAATAGTATACTGTGCAACAAGTGAGAAAAGTACTTTCCCACGTGTTGTACACTATACTTTTTCTACAACTGCACAAATTTAAAAAATACAGGTAAAGTATTTTGATATTAATTTTTATGATCAATAAAAAAAATTAAGCTAAATTATCCTCTCTAAACTGTAACATAATTATAAATTTTTTGTATGCCAATTTTTCTTGAAATTTCCGGCAGCAAATCTTAAGTTACTTTTGCATCTTTTCCTAATATATCTGGCGAAGTATTATTAAAATTGTCACTATATTGTCAGTATCCATATTACTTATATGTATATATTATTTATATTACTTAAAGTACTTATGTCTTGTTAAACTAATATTTTCAATAGAAATTGGGATTTTTATCAAAGCACGATTGAAACTACCTTTTTCAATTTAAAAACTTCTAATATAATCTGACAGTTTTGTGACAATTGAGTAGGTATTTAAAGATGACAGTAGCATACTAAGTTTTTATCGATTTTATTTGATTCTCCATATAAATGTATGTGTTGGTTTTGAAATTGAGAAAGCTATGAGAAATACGTCACTTTTCATAGCAGTTGTAGAAAAAATAATTTTCCAATCAATCAACAAGTCGAACTAATATACATAGATGAATAGCATCGGTATATGAATAATAAACAGCCCTTTACACTAGAACACGGATTGGCGGCCTATGACTCGCGGGTCATCGAGTGACCCATTTATTAATTATTTCAAGTGACCCACTTTAGTTCCAAAAAAGTATAATATATAAAAATAAATTATAAAACACAAACAAGAAGCGAATATTTTAGAAATAAAAAATAATTGAAAATAAATACTTTGTTTTTGCGTGCAAGCCAACTTCTCCCCTTTCGTCTAAAAATAAAAATATAACGTCCCTGTATTATTCACATTGAGGTTGATTTTGACCCGCAGTCAAAAAGGGTTGTCGATCTCTGCATTAGAATATTCACTATTATTTAATCTTGATGTGAAACTTTTGAAACAATGTATAACAATAATTAATTACATTGCAATTTTTATTCGATGAATAATTATGACTTTTCTGGTCAGTGAAAATTCCAAAATTTTAGAATCAAATAACATTTTTCATACAACTCCAAATACTTACAGTAGATACAGCAAAAAGCAGCACTAGGGCGGCAATGGATAATATTAATTTTGCCATTTCGTTGAGATTCTAATATGACAACATAGGTGAAATTTGTTTCTTTTATATATTTCATAATTGTTGATCATTCTTTATCAAATAGAAGTATATTTACTAAACAAATACCTGAACTTGATACCGAATGTTTAAGTAAAAGTTCAACGACAGTATTTTTGTGTAATATTGTAATCAAACATCGACTTGCACAACAATATCCGCATTGAGCATTAGATTATTTTCATTTTGTTTTTACTTAGTTGATAATGCATGAAAAGAATAACCGGGAAATGAGAATATTATTCAATAAAAGATTATGGTAAATGTAAATTGATATTGTTTGAATTCTAAATCATAATTATTTCATTTTCCGTATGAGCATGTGAATTATTATTGTTAAAATTTTGAGGCATATGCCTATAGTCTGTACAGAAAGTACGAG
>CAJUYG010001246.1:0-62134 GCA_910591675.1 Galerucella calmariensis
ATCAGACTTCATCAAGCGTGACTATAGAAGAAAAATGATGAGCTCTCAGGGTCAAGAGAAAGTTTTATATGTCCTAATCTGTCCGAGGGTCAATGTTATTTGTATGAATTAGTTGGATTTCATTTGAATTTGTACTTGAAGGTAATAGATGACGATAAGATTTGTTTTTGAGGAAGTAGTCTATTGAAGTTGAAGAAAAAGCAGTTTGCTTAGAAATTGTTTTAAATGAACTTCCATACACATTGATCACCCCTCGTAAAAAAATTTGATTGCGAAGTCCGTCAGTAGACGTATTCTTTTATTTTTCTACTTTCTTGCCTAGAAGGCACAAGAACGGTTCAAAATTCAAATAAAATCTGTATGCGAGATGGAATTTCCATAAAATTACAAAAACCTTGGGCGAAGAAAGTCCAATATTTGTCATTATTTCAAACATCGCAAAATGTATCGCTCGCAGTTACGTTGTAAGTGAATTTCATCAGATCGTTTTAAAACGATTCACAAACACAAAAAGAGAACAACAAGAATATTAAATCGTTTTCCTATGGGATTATTGTCACTGAAAGAGAAAAAAAAAACAAAAAAAATATAAAATGTGGAGGCTTTAGCAGCCGTTGATTGTTTGTTTTGACAATTATAGTTTATTCATAAATGCGGCAGAGTAATCAATACAAGATTAACCATTCAAGTAATATTTTTTCTATTTCTGTGTCTGCCAAGAAGTTTTACCCCGTATCAGGACTTTTCTATTGTAAAGAAATTAAATAGTATATTAAAGTATAAGTGGATATTAAGGTCTTTAAAACACGCGCGATTTAATTTACCGTTAATAGGGAACGGGAGCAAAAATTTCTGAAAGCTTGGACAAAAAATAAATATATGAGCGTATAGAGGATTTTTTTTTGGACACAAATCGAAGACAAGGATTTTTACTCACCCCAACGTACAACTTTCGACTATATAGATTCCTCCGAAACCGTTGGACATGAAAAATTGAGACCCCAAAATGAAATTCATACAAGTATTTCGGCTGCCAAAAAAAATTACGCCCCCCCTACCGCGCCCGCCAGTTCAGAGTTTTAGGGACCGGGCGGTACAAGCTTTTTTATTATTTGAGCTATCGAAATGAAACAAAAACCATTCGATTCAGAAAAATCGTACGAGTCTATGGATAGCATAAAAAGGGGGGTCAACCTAAAAAAATATACAGGTTTGGTCAAAAATAAATAGGAGTCGAGTTGCCCACCTAAAGGGGGGTATCAAACTCTCTTTGCCCAAAAATTTTCCCCCCCTCCTACATTTTTTTTGGGGTTCAAGACCCGCCAGGATATCAACTCGGAACGAAAATATTTTGGGAATCTTCCTCATTTGAGGCGCCTATAATGCAAACATTTTTTTTTGACAGTTGACCCCCCCCAAAATCGCCCCAAGTATGACCTCGAATTGATAGTGGAAGCTTCGTATGGTGTTTTTAGGTATCAGTCGGTATGGCATATAGCTACATTAGTGAAATTTCTGACCTAACCTCAAAATTTGGCGCCACTTGTGGCGCCCTCTATATTGACATTTAATTTTTTCTAATAATGGATTCCGATAGAGTCGAACATGGAAGTTTTAATGGGCATAATGAAAATTTTCAAAAAAAATATTAATTTTTTCAAGGTTTTTTGACTTTTTTATCATGACCCCCCCATTTTTTATATAGTCAATAGAAAGGTCTTGAGGAGTTCTTCAAAAAATGATTCGGCTATTTTCTCCATATTTTCATGAATAAAAAAGTTGCCTTTATATTTTCGAGTATAATTCCAATGTCAACAATCTTCGGTACAAGTCATTATTTTTCTCAAAATCCGTTCGACCCAATCTACATGAACCCACAATTGGGCACTCTGACAAATTTTTTTTTAAATATATAACCCTAACGACACCACTGATAGATTTTTTTGGGGTAATTCCCTACACGTCAAGCATAATTATTATTTTTGGTCCTCTATATTTTTGCATTTTTGCAAAATTTCGATACGACGTCTCCTTCACCTTCAAAAACCCAGCTCAAGTTGCCCGTTATGTATAAGCACCGGCTGAGGAGGGTAAAATTTGACCCAATCGACATTTCTTTCAGAATTCGATGAAAATTGGTATAGAGGTACTAATTTGTATTTTGATGGAAGTTCAACCTTATTGAGTTCAGTGAATGTCAATAGTATTAATTTAAATACCATTTCCTAAGATTTGAAAAATCGAAATATTAATATTTCAAACAATACCAACGGCACTTTTCATTTTAATTTATAAATTTGACATTGTTAAATTACAAACTACTCCTGTCAGATCAATAATAAAAAATTGTCATTTAGACATGATTTAGACTTCGTTTCTCGAGTTGTTGATGTTTCCACGCGCGTGTTTTAAGGTTTGATTTAAATACGCTGAGGCGTGCTCTAATTAGGTAAAATGGTTCACCAATAAAAAAAAAGTTATTTCAATAGTCAGTGACATGGCTGAGAATGCAATAAATGTTTTTGAATAAATCTGAATTGTATAATTTGAAAGTAATTGATTGTGGCTCTTTTGGCTCATGTACCGACCTTATTTTGATCATAAGTCGCTTAATTTTCATGTTGAAGATTTTTTTGGTCAATAATTAACATGCCGTATCTCGGTTCGTATTGGTAGTAGAAAAATTATAACAAAATTTTGCTTTCTACAGTTGTTTTGATAACAAAACCTTTTAAAACGTAGATTTTTCCGTCGAAAAACTGTTATTTCCGACCGTGAATAAGTGGAAAAATAATCTTAGAATTACGTTTTCCATCGATTCCTGTAGTTAAAATGTACTAAAAAATGTCCACCCCCGAGATGGGGTAGCTAGCGCCCCCCAATACGTTAAGTAGTACAGCGGCATTATAGTCCTTAGATAGGTTAGGTTATCCTTCAAAAATTTTTCTAGTAAATCCATGATGGACGGAAAAATTGCGAGCCAAAATACTCCAATTCCTGTACTAAACGTGGATCCCACCTGGCTGCTAGTTATAGAGTGATCAAAATCATTATAGAGGTTTCAGTATTAACCAGACATAGAAAGTACTTCAATGAGCAGGACACAAACCAAAATAATTATTTTGCAATAAATTCTGGATGTTGTGGTAAAATTTTTTTTCTCGAACACCCCTGTGAAAATACGACCTACGACCGTGTATTTTAACCCATTTTCCCGCACGCATTTTAGTTTTTGAAAGTGTCACTAGTGCGGTTAAAGGAAAATTATGCAAATTTTGACCTTATTTGATAGTTTTTACTTCGGAAGTTATATAGAGAGCTATTGTTACAACAGGTATATAAATATTTACGAAATATATCAAATAAAATTCTTTCATCTACAAATGACTTAAAACCGCTGCCGTCACCGTCACCATCATCTTTATGCGTCCTGCAACCGATGCCATCCATCCTCATCGACGTCATCTATTTACCAATTAACACCACATAACTCAACCGGACCGGCAATTATTTACAGAATGCAACAAATTGTGTTTTTAATATTAATATTTATAATAATTAGTAGTTTTTAGTTAAAGTTTTGTATATGTATGTTGAAATAAATTAATTTTTGAACAAATGGGTTGGTTTACTTTTTTGTATATACGGTCGTAGACAAAATAATGTTCCTAACTCGTGCGTAAAGTGACTTTTCGTACTGGTTAGGAAAATAACTGTTTTGTCGAAGAAAATAGAAGGTACTGGAACAAAAATGAAGAAAAATAAGCGAAGTGCCGATGACCCAGTATCGAAAGTAATTTATGTTTTGTTTTATTATTTTATGTAAAAAGCAAAACCGCATTGTCAACCCACGTGAACGTCATTCTCGAAAATTGATCGAACTGCAGGGGAAAGGTTTATTTATTGTTTGGTAACCGCTCGGTTAATCCCTTTTATCATAAGTTGCATCCGTCAAGATATAATCTCGAAGCCAAATGATCTTCTGTTTATTTTATACCGACCTTGTAATAAAATTGAGTCAATATATGTATCTCATGTTTTTGATAATAAATATAATAAAACAAAAAAATTGGATAAGTTTTTACAACAAGCAAACAACGGAAAAAAACATTGGGAATCGAAATAAAATAGACTAAGAGTTGGCGACTGCAGAAGCAAAGTTTATCCAAAGCAAAAGCTTAAACACGGGTTCGCTGCCCTTATAATAGATTATATTTTATGAGGTGGCTATTCCACTGCAACCTTTTCAGATCTATTATGGTCATTTGAATCTAGATCACATTCTCCAGTCCAGCTCTTTTGAAGTAGCCATCGAAACACTTCTTTGATATTGAAGAGGATTTGTGACTATTTGACCCGCTTTTGAGAAAAATGTCACCATCATATTTTTGGAAATATTTCTTGAAAGGATAACATTCGTTGGATTTGGTTCGGTCACTAGTGATAACACTGATGACTTCCCAGGGTTAATTCGGTTCAAACTTTTAACTGAAAATGTTTATTAGTTCCGAGAAACGTCAAAAAATAAATGGCTCGATTCCATTTTTCTACTGACTCTTCAACTTCAAAAGACAACCCTCTTATTCTAAAAATTCTATTTTTTTTCTACACAATTCGCAACAGCATACCTACTTGCACTCTTATTGGAATATTTAGGTTCTTAGAAGGTGCGTCCTCGTATTTTAGATTGCCTATAATATAATAACAAAATACCTTCACTAATCGACGATTATACAATTTCGAATCGTGATATAAAGAATAATAGAATATATTATAACAGAGGGGACAAAAATATATGACCTTTGGAAATAACAATATTATTTGTAGGTGTGAACGCGCGCAAAATCTATAACAAAAGGCAATAAGCGGTCGATCACAGCCTTAAAATGTCAAAGAATTCGTATTTTTTTAAAACAACCTTTCTGTCGGCTAAGCTTTTATCAAGAAACTGAAACATTTCACGCTATATGCTATAACTAATTCTATGGCAGGAAACTGTAAATACAGTAGATAACTGTACAAAGCCGTCAGGTTTTTTGTCAAATAGGTTTTTAGTTTGTAGTTAGATTGTCACTATTTTCGCATATTTAACGTTTTCTTTACTGAGATTGGTTTATTTGTGAGATATCAATGATTCTCAGTGTATGCCAGAGTTAGCTGTCACCTTCAAAGTTATTTACTTCACTGTTTTTGGTGTGTAATCTTTGGTGATGTGCAAGTGATTGTTTGATTCCATGGGCCTGAATAAATCACATTATCATTGCCATTTCTAGGTAAAGTCTGGGTTGCTATGTATCTTTTCTGAACTTTTTAGTTGAAAATCAGAGCAAGATTTCAAGAAAAAAAAGGAAAAATGATTTTTTTTAATCCTATGCATTAAGTGTTATACCATAGTGTTATACTTCTATGATCATTAAAAGTCACTAAAACTGGCGTTTAATGTAAATCGAAGAAAAATACTATTTTTGGAACTTTAGTTCTTTACGTCAGGTTATGTTTGAGCGACCGGGGGTCGCGACGCAAAAGATCTGACCGTTACGTTACGTTATGTTGCGTTGCTTCGTTATGTGCCTTGCTTGCGTGCGTGTGCTCTCTCCTGAGTCTCTCTCTCGTTTACGAAGCAGCGATTCATATGCTTCGGCCGGGAATCGAACCCTGGCCGCCCGCGTGGAAGGCGAGCATTCGACCACTGAACCACCGATGCTACATTAAAATTTTATGCAAAGCTGGTATTCGCAGTGCTGGTGATCTACTTGAATTTGTTCGGATAAATTATTTCCATAATTTTTTTTGCGCGATTGATCTTTTTTGTTTATTTACAGCATCGGTTGTCAGGACGGTAGGTTGTGTTTATTTGTTTCTAAGTTTAACACGTCGGTAAGTGATTTACTTACCGTTCAGTCGAAAAGTATTAAATAGCATAAAAACAATTTCACCAAAATGCAAAATATATTTTAAACTGATCGAGAAGTATAAATGTCACTTTTGACATTTCGTTCATTTCGAAGAAATTTAAATTATTTTATTCGGAATTTATTTCAATACGATCGCGCAAAAAATGGTATAAGCATCTCGAACGTTAAGGGTAATTATTTGCATGTAGATTCCTCTCGTAAAATTGGACAAAATGATGTTAGAATTGAGGGGTCCAGCACATTTAATTTTCGAAATACAGGGTGTTGAAATTTTGAAAACTTGAATGTTTTAATTCGATAACTTTAAAATGGATGGATAAATTGTTTTGACATTTGGCAGGTTGTTTTTAAATAAAAAAAAACTTCTTCACGGGGAATCGAACCCAGGTCTACCGCGTGAGAGTCTGGTTTGCTTACTACTCGACCACCGAGGAATATGCAAATTGTTTATCTATAACGTCAGATGTCTTACATAATTTTTGCTTCAAAGGAACTAAAGTTCCTACCGTGTGTCCTGCGACACGTTTTACCTTTCTTTATAAGGGAACGGATTAAATGATAATTTTCACCCGTTCGTAGGAAAAATGTTGGTCCTAATTAGTGCGGAAAGAGATATACATGCGTTCGAGTGAGTAAAACTAGCGGAGCAAGAAGAAAGAAGATTTTGGGGAATGGAAATTCCTTCAGGCACTAAGCAAATAGATATTTTAGATCTCAGTGAAGGCTCCATAAGCTTACATAGATACATACTTCTCTTTTTTATGTGATGGTTCAATATTTATCGATAGCTAATAATATTCGATATTTATTGAATAATTTTCTATTGAATAGGATCGAGTATTTAGGTAGTCTCACATCGTATGTTCCAACATACTTACTCATTACATCACAAAATCATAAAAAAATTTTGTACTCGTAACATGATAATATTGTCGACATGTTCGGCAACGAGTTCCGCTACTCCAAAAATTTAAATCATCATCGTTTACGGTACTAAATAATAATTGATAAAAGCATTAAATCGATGATAATGATTTTGCCCCATTTTTTTTCAAGATTAAAAATTATCCATCACAACGAATTTATTATACAATCTTTCTTTATAGGTCGATATTTACGTACCAATTAAAAGACCCGTTATTAATATAATTATTGATTTCGTTATCAAACGCGCGTATTTTACACACCAGATGCGAGTATCTTCGACGAAATAATTACCTATATTTTTTTATTACGCAAACTCTAGTGTTGGTGTGTAGTAGTTTCGATTTTTTCAAACCTTGACTTTTAGAAAAATTATATTCTCTCTCAATTACATTAGAAAGATCGTAGTCCAGTTATAATATTAAAAACTTCCAACTACACTGCCCAGTGACAACAGGGCTTTAAATTCGAATGTTTCTTATAAATATCAGATGTTAAGTAACATACACGTTGGGCGCCAATTTGAGCTGTCTTAACATGGAGCCTGACTTGATAGCACAAGTGTTATTTTCTAATTAAATTTACTACACATTAAAGAGATAAATTTAGTAATTTCTATTTTCAAGGTAGTTGTCATCATACAATGTGGTGGAAAATGTTTGGCCCATGTCCTTGGTACCAATGGAGATACTACTTGTATCACAATGCGCCATAATATTTGACACAGATAGTACGGATAGATATACAGGATATACTAAACCCTCCATTCTGACATATACATCTACACAAATACAATCAACAGTTTAGAAAAGTTGTAATCCGGCAACGTTGCTCTTGCCTCCTCTTTGTTCAAGATGTTTCTCTTCGTTTTACTGACATGGATGTTGTTCATCATTTTTGAGACCTCAGTTGTATCTTAAGAGTGAAATCGTCAATATGACAACACATGAATAGGCAGACACATCCATATGCAGGTTTTGCCAAGAAGAAGGGACACCTCAGCACACATACAGACTGACCTGAGGTTTTTAATAGGGGAGAAAAAAACCACAACCAACCCAATATATGAATAACCTGAGGTTTGGCATAAGGAATCTTCACATTCTAAGTACCCTCTAGCGGAAAGTTATCGAGATGTGAGCTAAATCTACTGGCGAGAATATCCGAGAGAAATAGCAAGAGAAGATTAGATAAGAGCAGAGTTGATAAAGTTGCAGTTGAGAAAATAGACCACAAAAATAACTTTGAAAGTCAGTGAGAAATATGTCTTCCAATTTTCTTTTAGAGTAATTTTTTGAGGGAGAAAATAAATGGTTACGCCGCTGTCAAGTATTTTCAAGTTAGCAATTGTGACGAATACTACTTGTCAATTGATTGATCTTCTGATGGTTGCATGCTATAATGAGAAATTTATTATTTGAGCCTTGCATATGTCACATCACAGTCGGAGATCGAAATAAATGTTTAGCCAGTAATATTAAATAAATAATGCATATTTTTAGTACTAAATAAATATACTGATTTATACAGTACGTTTATCAAAGTGATTTATATGGATAAATAGAATAATCATGGGATTTAAAATATATATTATAAATATAATATACACAAGCGTGAAGATTTCTTCAAAACAGACAAACCCTTAACCTCACACAATTTTTCCATATCAAATATAATGTCTAGATCTAGATGCACGCACGCACGTTTAAGGTAACATCCTTGATTCAGTAAAAACGTCAAATATTCAAGTTCGTTAAGATGTAAGCTAGTGTAAATAAACAATACCAATGATTATTACATTGTATTCACATCATTCAATAGGGTGTTCAACTTCAACTTTTGAACCCATGTTTTATTAGGTTATATTAATAAGTGACAAATAAGATTAGATATAGTATATCATACATCAAGGTTTTTGTAAAATGTCAGCATAGTAATAGGGTGAGACCCCCACCAAGTTTTTGTAATGTAACTCAATATGTTAAATTCTTGGATACCAAGCAATTACTTCAATTTAATAAGAAAAAGCAATTGCTTCACTTTTATTCATTAGGCTCAATCTCCTGAGTATACAAAATTATGTTGCACAAGTTTTTGTTGAACTACTATCTCTGGATTCTCAAAATATTTGTATTAGTCCATTATTAACCTATTAACCCACTCTATTGTTTAACTTGTTTATAAATTAAAGGATATCTGTATTGAATGAGAAACATCTCGGATATGACCCTTTTTAAAAACAGGTGATAACTTCCATTTCAAGAGACTACTCGATCCCAACCTTCTACCTAGCGTGGTTCCTATTAATTTTTTATCTGAAGATTCTTATGTCCTATCTGCTCTAATTCCTACTATAATTTACCAGACCAACTTATGGAAGTCTTAACAAACTCTGCGGTAAAGACTTCCTCAAACTGGTAATAGTGATGAACGAGACTGGTATTGGGTTCATACTTAAGAGCCGATTCAAGCTATGATTTATATACAGTACTAAAGGAACGCATAAATTCATTTTTAGCTAAATAAACAATAAACATACATTTTATTGTATTTTTGCACTCCCTGTGCCAATTTGAAGCAACTTATTATACATTTTTGGAATCAGCTCAGCAACGGCAATCCGGAAATTGAAGAAAGGAGGGTTCCATTGATAATGACGTCAACTCTCTAAGGTATTCACCCTGTATATTAGATTACCTGTTTCGTGAATTTCTAATTTTATTATTCATTTATCCTATAATGAAACTATGCGTTACTTTATGGATGCACTGTAATTTAATTTTTTTAAATGCTTTCAACGGGATGCGGTCAATTAGTGTAGTAGGTACTGAACTGGTACTCTATTAATATTAGTAACGACTTCCCATTATTCTTCTCGCTTCTTCAGCTCCCGTCATATTAGAACAATTGCTATCTATTTTCGTACACAAGTGAATCATAGACATTTGATATTATAGTTTCTTCCTTAATCTTAACTGGAGTAAAGGTAAAACAAGCAGTCGACGTCATATTTAAGTAATAACAATAGGTACGTAGATAGTGGTTTCAGAAATGAATCACTTGTTGATTAAAAATAAACAAAATATCTAATTAATTAATCAGGTAGGTATTATATAGTACATTCAATAATCTTTTTGGTGTGCGTCATCGTTTTTGACATAATATAGCCGTTTATTTTATTTGCTATTTTGACATAATTTTGGTGCTCGGTCAATAATGAACCTTGGTGAAGACTATACAAATTAAATAATCTATCCGCCTATGGTTTATTTCAGTTTTCAGTTTATTACCTGAGTTTGTGATATCAATGTGATGGAAACGTAGTTAAGGTCTTTTGATTCTTTCTCCTTAATAAGTGATGATTGCCAAAACAAGCATAATTTGTTTAACTACGGCAATTTAACTCAAAAAAAGTATTCTCGTTTAACTACTAGACAACAGTTTCTTATTGATCAACCCAAAATGTACCTTATAATTTACAAACTTCTTGTGTATATTAAATAAAATATCGACTAGGCTAAGATAACAAACTATGCCGAAAAAATATCGTGTTTGATTGGTTGAAGAATATGTGAGGCTGGAATAAAATGAGTTCGATTTCCCATACATGAGCTCGACATAACAACAAACTAAATCAGTAAGAATCTGCCTTGTTACTGTCATTAATAAAATAGCTGCAAATGCGGAAACTGAATTTATATCGATTTTAATCGTAATTCGCGTTTATTAATGAAAATTACAGCTATTTTGAAATTTAGATGGGTTTACCTATTTACAAGGTGAAAGGTGTGGCTATGGGAACAACACGGTAGAAACGGATATTAAGTGGATTATTCAGTGTACCTAATATCATGTTTATTATTAGCTAAGAAAGTGGAACAATATTAAAAAATATATAGATTAGGTTGGCGCAAGAAAAACAAAAGTTTTTTTAGTTTTGTGTGAAAAAATGTCAGTTTTTGATGTTTTAAAAGCCCACACTAAAGGACAGCTGAAACAAATTTTTTTGAGAGGACGCTCGAAATTTTTGAAAATGTCAAAAATCGAGTTTTTTCTTAATTTTTCATTTCTTTTCTCGTTCTATTTGTCGATTATTTTACCATATAAAAAAAATCTGGAAAAAAATACTTAAACTTTGTCAATTTTTAGAAATCTTTTTGAGCATTATTATTTTCACTTACCGCTAATAGGTTATAAAATTACACACTAAAATATTATGTTTAGGTAGCCTAGGTTCACAAATTAAGACAGGTGATAGTTTTAGAGGCGTTGTCAAATGATGTTTATTTTCTTTCAGTTGAATTAATTTTGCATTGTAACAGATTAGATGAATATACGGAAATATGAAAGTACATATTTGCATTTATAATCATGAAAATTGAAATAATAAACATCCTTAGAAGGCAATTTTTCTTAATTTTTTCTCGTTACAGTATAATTTTATATTAAATATTGTTGAAATTTTGTAGTTGATTAAATAAAATTACTGAGGTTCAAAAAAATTATATTTTCAGTATTTTGCTTAATTTTTAGTCCATCTCGTGATGTATTTTTTATTTTACTAAATAAAAGAAAAAAAATTATGAGATTTCAAAAGGTTGCTCGAAAAAATCGTAGTGTACTAGAAAAATTAAAATTTTGATCTAAAACTTTCAGAAACTCTTTTTTTTATCTATAAAATGATACCGTAACCAGAAAAAAAAATTAAAATAAAGAAAAAATCCGATTTTTGACATTTTAAAAAATTTGGATCGATCTTTTAAAAAATTTTTTTGGGCTGTCTTGTGTTTTTCGGGGCGGCCTCAAATTGGATGCTAACTACCTGTAGCCCAGAAGAGACACCCTTAAATTGGACGCTGCCGGAAGGATTATGTCCTTCGAGGATTAAGCTTATATTTGATCAACCGGGTTTGGGCCTGGGTTTTCTTGTCTTTTTTTAGTTTTCTATTTCTTATTTTCTGTTATTTTTATACATAGGTACACTTTGATCAACCGGGTTTGGGTCTGGGTTTCCTTGTTTTTTTTTTAGTTTTCTATTTCTTATTTTCTGATATTTTTATACAAAATAATACAGGTAGATGGATTAGTAGAGGTACCTAGCGTCGAATTCAAGGGTCTACAAGCAGGTACATAAAGTGAGAAAAAGATTAAGTGAAATTTTACCGTCGAATTTATGCACGCCCGATTTTCGACTAGGCTTTTAAAAATATCAAAATTGACATTCTTTCACTGAAACTATTTATTTGTAAGTTTGCGATATACCTACTATAATATATCAATGGTACTATCAACTAAATATGCATGTTTATTTGTTAATAATAAAATTACGGGGTCACGAAAAACAAGGATTTTTTAACTTTAACACACTGTATATCGGAAACTAGTTATAGCATTGGTCCCATGGACACTTTTGGTCAAGAAGTCGATTTACAACATCAAATCCAAAATTTGTAAGATTTGACGGAACGCCACTTGGCAATAAGAAACGCGCGGGGTCCATTATATAAAAAAATAATTCCAACCGTATTTGATACGGATAATAAAATTGTACAATTAGTTATTGATTGGCAATTATCTGTTTATTGATTGGCAATTATCTGCAATTAAAAAAAACACTTATCTATACATTAGAATTATTATTTTGATACAACGCTACGGAAGTCTAACTGTTTATTCATTATTGCAAAATTCAGTCATATCCTGTGATGTTTATCTTATAGCAAGATATAAACTGAAGGCCAGATCTTAGTTTTAATCATCCTGTCTATAGTTTATTTAATAAATGTTTCAATATAATACAACCATGAATTATTTATTTTCATGTGCGTTGACCTACTTTTGAATAAAAACCTAGTATAGTATCTGAAGATTTTAATTTGCGAAAACCAACCCTCTACAATTCAACAATATATCGTAGCGATCGAAGAATCAACGTTACTTACCAACATGACAAAAAAGCATTGGAAACTTTATCACAGACAACCCAAAGACGCACAAGTGTATAGGAAAATTAGTTCGGCAAAAAGAATTCTTTGTATGATGCATTGGAACTGCATAAATAAGTCTCTTACTATTATTACCTTTGACATCTAAATTGATAACACGTCTTACTTATATGACATTTTATTTGCAGGAAACTGTGAATAAAATAAATATATTAATAATAGAGTACACGCATATTTCATATTTTGCTTGGATATTAATTTATAATAGTAAATATGATATCAAAAATTACTAATAATAGGAAATAAACCAGTTTCCATTTGAAATCACTCCCAAATTTTAAAATATAATTCAAATTTCAATGCACGTTCCGACCACTACCCGAATATTTCCGAACGCTACCGATGATACCTGTGATGTCATATCTCTTGTGTTTACTTATGTCAATATGGCCGGTATTGCATCAGGTTATGTGTAGTTGTGTGTTTATATTGTATTTTAATCAACTATTAATTGCTTCATCGACGTAAAAATATCATTTATCTGTTTGTTTGAGACCATTACGTGTTTGTGTGTGCTTTTTTTATTTCTAAAAGTCAACGTAAAGTGGAAAGTGGACATAAATATTCGATATTTCCGAGGACATTTTAAAACTTTTGGAAGAATATATTTTATTTACTAGTTCAGTGTCCAGTGACGATTCTTTCATATTTTGTGAGTAAAGATATGGCTAGCGAAGGTTTTGTAAAAACACAAACTGATAACTTGCCCAAAGTAGACTCATTTAAGCTGCTTGAATTTATGAAGTCAAACAGCTGCTTTAATGCAGAGGAAATAAGAGGAGTTGATGCATTATCGTAAGTACGATTTAAACTATGTTTTATTTATATAATATATACCAACCATACTTCGATGTGTGGTCGTAAGAAAATGATGTTTTTATGGTTGATTGCTAGACAGATAGGTACATAACCTCAAACTATTTACGAATAAAAATCACCAGCATAGAAGTAGGTACTTACATTAAAATGGTCTTCACAAACAAAAGTAATGCCCTTCTCTTAAGTGTATTTTCGCTTGCGCCAGGTAAAGTAAGAAATATTTTGTCTGGAGTTTTAAGAGACGTTGATTTACACACTGGAACAATGCAATACTTGGAATACAAAGTTTTTTTTTCGGCTTTATCCATTTTTAAAGCTTTCAGAAACAAATTAGGTCACAAAAACTCAGAGCGTGATACACGAATAAGAACGTAAACAAATGACGTCACACCAAGGGGCAGCCATCTTTATGACGTAAAGTACGTTTTGGCTGACTTTCTAATTTTATGATTTTTAAAGTCGTTTTAAAAGTGAAGTTTATATTTTTTTGAAAAAATAGGCATGCAAGGTGTTAGGAGACCTGATAAAGCGTCAATTCCCACCAATAGGAAAATTTATGCTTGTACCCTATTCTAATGAGCATTTTTCGCTCCAATTGCCTGATTTACAATAATACATTTTCACGTAATCGTAGTATGTTGGAAAGATCGCTCTTCGCATTGGCAGTTTCGGCATGTCGATCTTTCGTATTTCGCCAAAATAAATTCGTTTTGTATCTCGAGGTAGGTGTGGGATTTACTCCTTTAAACTCATTAAATGATTATTGACGTGCAATTTATCTGTGCCCAAGTTTTCCATTCCTACTAAACTATTTTCAAGTTTTCAACAAATAATTTTTTTCCCCTTCATTTCATAGAAATGTTTTTGCGTGTATATATTACATAAGTGCGCACTTAATATAAATCTAAACGTTTATATATTCACTTGGTCGGATCAAACAGAATTGAATCTTAAAAAAACTAAAACAAATCGTTTTGATTAAGTATATTTTCAACGGCAGATTTCAACGGTAATTAAGCTAATTTACATTCGTTCGTTTTTTATCGATGATTTGGTTGAATCTACTTTGGTTTCGTCGAAAATAATTTTGTGCCGAATTTTTAAGCTTGAATTTGATGTAAAACCAGTTAGGTTTTTATTTATTTTGTCTCGATATTTTGTAAATTTTTGTAAATGAATTCACTCGGGATATGGGGGACCTTTTTGAGGAGCACTTTTTATCAACGACATTACTGGGCCTAATATCTTGAAAAAAAAGCAAATAGAAAGTCTTAAGGACTGCCGAGTGAAGTGAGAACAAAATAGTATATTAAAGTCTTAATATTAAGATATTAAGATATTAAGGTCTTTAAAACACGCGCGAAATAGAGCAAGTGTTTTAAAGACCAGTTATCCACGAATACTTTAGGCTATTTTTTATTGGTTCAGCTTGAAATTATAAATACTGGTCTATGACTACTACAACAACAAGAAATGGAAATCATAGATGGAAATAAGAACTAAATGTCAAATGGTTGAATTCGTGATGTATATGATGTATAAATTGCGTTGACATGGAAATGAGAAAAACATAAACTAATTTGTATTTCGATGGAAGTTCAATCTTATTGAGTTCTGTGACTGTCGATAGTATTAATTTAAATACCATTTCCTAAGTTTTAAAAAATCGGAATATTAACATTTCGAACAATACCAACGGCACTTTCCATTTTAATTTATAAATTTGACATTGTTAAATATTGTTGGAATAAAAGTTTTGACGTTACAAACTACTCCTGTCAAATCAATAATAAAAAAATTGTCATTTAGACATGATTTAGAATTTAGACCATAGATTTAGACTTCGTTTCTCGAGTTGTTGATGTTGCCACGGTAACTTTAAAACACGCGCGTTTTTTAAAGTTCGATTTAAACACGCTGAGGCGTGCTTTAAATAGGTAAAATGGTTCACCAATAAAAAAAACACATGAACCTCTTTCAAAATTTATTTTCTCACATCCATAGCAAATTGGGATTCTATCAAATAAATTAACCCGCTCGAAAAATGTTGTGGTACGCTCATGATATAGAATTTTTATAAACAAATTTATACCTTTTAAAAATTTGTTCGTACGCCCAGGAGAGAAGAAATTTGTCCAAATAAAATTTTGATTTTTTGACACTTCCATGGTTAATGGAACTTATCACACAAACATGAACCCCTTTTAAAAATTTCATCATACGCCCATATTGTGTTGCATAACATGCTGACGATAACGCAATTTCAATGTTTTTTCTCCAAAAAGTGCTCAACGCACCTAAAAAAGTTTTCCTTCACTAATTCTTTAATAGAATACATGAAAACCTAATAAAAAGTACTCGGTTTAAAGAATAACATGGTATATACCAAAAATAATTCTTGTTCAACTCGCATTTACTCTGCTTTTATTGCCATAACAAATCAAACTGATTACCGCCATCCATACTCCCAATTAGGAAAGTTCATAGTCCAATAAATATCATACCAATATGTTGAATATGATTTCGCTATATTTTATTCAAAATATTCAACAATACTGCCTACATAAAAACCCATAGACTACCAACATCGGAATGCAAGTGCATAATGTCTATCTGGCGCCACACATACACACAGTGTGTTACTCAATAATAACGACACATCATGATACTTTCAATTGAATAAACATAAGGTCGCCGAAGAAAACATCCTAGGAGTCAGATTTCTTATCTAATAATTAAACTGCGACCATTTGAAACGATACTATGTCATACGAGAATCTTGTTTATCAGCTACAAACACCAGAAAAAGTATTAGATTGCTGTATTGTTTTGTATACGAGAGTTTGGCGTAAATAATATTAAGGAAGGGTGGAAGTTGAGATCTTGAGATGCTTTAAGAAATACACCAAGAACTTTTTTTTTTGGCTATTTACATAAAATGTATTAAACAAGCGGTTACTAAATTTTGGAACGTCGTAAATTACTATTTTCTACTCCTATACTATAAGTTGTTAATTAAATGCCAATTTTCAGTTTCATAATGATGTATATCAAGAGAGATAAACTATGGAAAGTTCTAAGAGAAATGAATTTTAGATGGGAAAAACATAGTCGGAAGTCTCATTTGCTCGAAAAAGATGAAATAGTGTGTTGGAGACGTAATTATTTGAGAAAAATAAGACAATTCGCAATGAAAACAAAACAATTTTCTATTTCGACGAAACATGGCTGAACGAAGGCTACACAGTTGGAAAAATATGGACAGACAAAAATGTGACTTCTCACCGGCAAGCATTTTTAGACGGTCTATCAACAGGAATAAATCCGCCCTCTGGAAAAGGAAAACGATTAATTATAACTCACATCGGTAGCTCCAATGGCTTTTTAGAAGGTGGACTATTATCATTCCGATCAGTTCGTACAGGCGATTACCACGAGGATATGAATGCTGATGTTTTTGAGGAGTATTTCGAACAAATGATAGAGCTGATTCCACCTGGCTCCGTCATTGTGTTAGATAACACAATTTGAGGACAATATGGTTAAAAAGGAGTTGCTATCAATTGTAATAATTATTGTGTTTAATATAAACTTAAACCCACCCGAAAGCACGTGCATGAGTGCAAAACATCACAGGTAGAATCCTACCGTTTATTGTTCGAGCCTCGGGTTAAGCTTTGTATTCGACGCCCTTATCAGATCTACAGGAATGGAAAGTTTAATAAATGCAAAAGGGTCTATACTTTCAATGTATATAATATTTAAAACTTGGCAATTTAGGTGGACCACTTTGTATACGTGTTTGACGGATTTCAATGATTTATTACTATCAACCAATTTCAAATCGAGTATATGTGTGTTTTGAGCTTTTTCAGGTGCTCATTCAGGCGACAATGTCCCGTTAGGATCCCTGTTAAAACTCTTAGCGCAGTTTTACTTTGACTTATGCATTCTTTTGATCTCAACAGGTTGTAGTCACCCAGAAGAGTCTTTGATTGTATAAGCCCTACTAGATCTTTCCAATGGTCAGATCTTCTCTTTTTCTCGGCTATACTTACTTCTTCCAATATTACATTGGGGCTGATTCCGCAAAAGGGTTCATGCCCCCAGAAAGGTATTTCAGTCCCCCTCTTTGCTAGTTCATCTGCTATTTCATTTCCTTCTATTCCAGTGTGTCCCGGAATCCATAGTAAGGTGACTATGTTGTTCTCGCCTAGTTCCGCCTAGTTCATTGAGTTTGTCTAGGTATTCCCAGACCATTTTGGAACTGATTACACAAGAGGTCAGTGCCTTAATGGAGGTATAGCAATTCTTACTCCAAGAATTGCTATACCGGTGTAAAAAAGCATCGTAAAACCAACTAGTTTTAAACTAGGTATAAATTCTGGTACAACTTTATTCCCAGAATAACTATACCTAGTATAAATATCTATTGTAAAACCGGCCCTTAGTCTACTGTGTATATTTAAATCATTCGGAGACTTCCTTTGTACGCCTTGTAATTATGACTCGTGCCATAGATCAAATGCGTGATAATGATCCGGGGACATGTCGTATATCTTTGATAAATGCTTATTTCCATTTAAAATTAATTCTTAGCGGAAAATAACGTCGGATGCGATGCGTAGAAATGACCTTCCAGTAAAGCCGACTCAGCCTGACGATATTAATATTGTGCAGGTCGAAGAAATATTTTAGAGTTTATATCATTTTATATCATTTCAATTTAATAGCGAAAGAAAATTTTATATTGGTTAAATTTCTTATCCGTTTTTTTGACAAAATTTACTTTAAATTAAAAAACTAAAAGATATTTAAGAAAATGTGTTCGTGTTCAGTGGCGTAGCTTGCCTTGGAGGGGACGTGTGTCAAAATTATTTGGTGGCACAAATGGAAGTGTGAAGATTTTTCACAAAAGAATGAAAACTGCCAGTTAATGGAAGCTAAGATTTAACCGAGCATTAATAAACCCGCCCTTAGTATCTAAATTTCACCGACTACGGATCTGTAATTCTTTACTGTACAATAATTATGAATATGATTATCAAATCATTAATTCCATATGCCGAGTTAATAAAATATTGTTGAATATTCTTTACCAGAGAAATGGAAATTAGTGAATAGAGATACTCACGAAACTCGTTCACGTTCAATTCTCGAACAAATCTTACCTGTAACAAAAAAGAATTTATTAAAATTATGATAATTGTAAAAATAAAGAAACAATTAAAAGCCAACAGTAACAAGTTAATTAGCGGATGAAGGAGCATCGTAAATTTTTGGAATAGATAGTTAAAAATAAAATCATAACATCAATTTGCAGAAAAATACGAAATATATAATGCCAATGGCCGGCAGTGCCCGTAAAAACAAGAAATAAATGTATAATAATTCACATTTTACTCAATTAAACCACATTTAATGTATTAAATAGTTATTTACGTACCAAGGCAGTAAAGTGATTCATTATCGGACGAGTCTGAAATTATGAGACGAGCGAAGCGAGGCGAATAACAGGCGAGTACGATAAAGACACTTTACTGACGTGGTGCATACAAAATTTTATCGCCAACTGCTCAGAATTCAGAATATAAAAAATTGCATTTTATTATGACAAAGTAAACAGCACATATAGAACAAATCTACTTATTATTTGTTATATTTAAATTGAAGGTACACTCTGAAGCATTATAAAAGTTGATTCCTAAAGTCAAAGGAGTTCCAACAATAATTTGTTATAAATAAATCGCAAGAAAACTATTATCGAGCCGTAATAGGGATAAGCGTGACACTGACAGATGATATGATTTTCGAGTAATGTCAAAGTCAAAATACTTTACCGTATTTTACTTTACCTGCCGCACATGCGGCAGATAAGGTAAAGGAAGGTAAACTGTTTGTTTACTTCCAGAAATTAATCTGATAATTGACGGCTTTACTGACGGTTGGCGGTAATAGGTATTTACGTAACTAGTTATGAAAAGAGCGATATTGTTCAACAAGCGTAATATTTGCCAAAACGAGCGCTAGTGACTTTTGCAAATTACTTTGAGCAATGTCGCTCTCTTCATAACGTGTTTACGTACAACGTTTTATCTAATTCCGCGCTTTTATAATATTTAATAAAATCTTCAATTATAATGGTAATATTAAAGTGGATTCAAATGCTGCTAGAAGTATTGTTACTATGAAGTATTCACCCAGAAAATTGACTTACTTCAAATAACTGTGTCCTTAATAATGTTGTTTCCAATGTTTATAAATCTAAAAATACTATTGGAATGAAATAATTGTCAGTTTTGACAGTACCTGATTAATAAATTATTCTTTGACACTCAAACAGTTACGTAAAGTTTTTACATAACTACTTTTCATAACTGATATATATGAAGGTTATGAAAAATGTGACGTTACCTAACGTCAAGGAGTGACTTAAAGTGTCACATTTGATAGCAGAATTAGATAAACGTAATTTAAAACGAATGTTTAGCTTGGAATGCTAACTAAGGATTAAACTTTCATTTGTTAATAAAAAAATATGTATTCATACCCGAAAATCTTAATAGCAAACCTCCAGCACTGTAATCACATATAGTGCGTCCACTAAGTGACCAGGCCACTAGCCGTTTATGCCGGACACAAATACGTCACGCAAGATAATGAAATCTCATGGAGAAGGACGGGAGGTGGTGGAAGGTTCTTCCAGGAATACATCGCTCTTGAAGGTTGAAGGGTGTCTTCTGGGAGGAAAGGATTATGTTTTCCGTATCTCTTAATCATTTTATCAATGAAAAGCTGGATACCCAGTATAATCAGAATTTCATTCAAATATTTTCTTCAACTTTTGTGTTCATGACACTTTTTAAAAATGAATAGGACAATTGTATATTTTTCATGTCAAGTGCTGGACTATTCACCTGATCTTACAAATGTCCTTGAATATTTCTATCGATATAATTAATTTGGTTTACATCAAGCCATAATATAAATATAAAAAAAAGATCATTTTAGCTGGTAGCATTTGTCATTTTCAAGGCTGCCAATGTACACCGATTCTATAGATACCAATGCTACGAACGACACCCACATTGCTGTGGTATTCTGATATGACAAAGAAACTCTTTGTTTGAAATTCAATTTTATAATGAGTACGAAAAACAATTATCGCTCGATGATAGTACGACCCGTTAACCTCGCCGAACAATTTGATAGTTTCGTAATGCGGGTATATATTTGAAATATTGAAAATGACTCACAAAAATTTTGCAGGGATCCATCGACTACCTACACCTGTTTTGTAATTTAAAATATTCACTTATTGGTTGTTTCGACAAGTGTTGGTGTTGAATATTGTACAGTAGACTGTTTCAAGAAATCGATTATTTTTTTCCTTTTTTAAATAACTGAAAATATTGTTGGAAAGTAAAAGACTGTAAAAGTTTGAACTCTTCATATTTATATACTGGGTGTCTCATTATATTCCTTCTATAGAGATAATTAAAGGAAATTCTTCATAGAGATAGTATACAGATCACGTAATTTCTTATGGAACCTTCCTGGATTACACAAGTACGACAAGGAAAATATGAGAAAAACAGCTTGAAAGAGAGAGAAAGTATATCTGTACGCGCGTATCGAAGGCGTGTACCCAGGTCTAGGGGATGGCCGAATGTTGATTGTCCTTTACAGAGAGAAAGAGAATTCACTAGTAGGTGGTATTCAGAACGGACAATAAACATTCGGCCATCCCCTAGACCTGGGTACACGCCTCCGATGCGCGCGCACAGTACACTTTCTCTCTCTTTCAAGTTCTGAATACCACCTACTAGTGAATTCTCCTTCTCTCTGTAAAGGACAATCAACATTCGGCCATCCCCTAGACCTGGGTAAACGCCTTCGATACGCGCGTACAGTTATAGTTTCTCTCTCTTTCAAGCTGTTTTTCTCATATTTTCCTTGTCGTACTTGTGTAATCCAGGAAGGTTCCATAAGAAATTACGTGATCTGTAGATAAAGGCAACAAGTCATAGGCCGTTGTGTAAAAGGGAATGTCCAACTTGAGTCTGGCGAGGGTGAAAGAGACAGAGCATCAGTTGTTTTTTTGTCGTTGTCTCTAACTATAGCATGCGCGCCATTGGAAAAAGTCAGGCAGAACCTCTGACTTTCTATCTCTCTCTTACAGGCTGACGGGTTTCGTGCTGGTTGATTGCCTCTATCTGTAATATCTCTATGGAATTCATACCTCTTAGATTCTTTTTTTTTTGCTTACCAATCAATCTTGTATCTTTTTCTGCATCGGAGTTTTTTTAGCATCCCCCGTATGTTTCAACGTCTATATTTACCAAATGCATCATCAGCTGTTAGTTAACTAGTTCGGAGTGGTACAACATAGCCTCGGGACACTCTGGTGTTGGTCACCATTCAAGAATGCTTCTGCTTAGTGGCGATGACTAAAATCCAGCCGTCGCAATCGGCATGCATTTGTAAGTAACGGTCTTATTTGAATAATTTTTAGATAAATAAATATAGAGGAATTCACAAACAGATGGCAGCGTTAGAGAAATATAGCAATAATTTCTATATCGGATAAAAGCTCTAACAATGATGCCAAAATTTAGTTATGGGAGGATTATGTCCTTTAAGGATTAAGCTTATTTTTGATCAACCGGGTTTGGGCCTGGGTTTTCTTGTCTTTTTTTAGTTTTCTATTTCTTATTTTCTGATATTTTCATACATAGTTACACTTTGATCAACCGGGTTTGGGTCTAGGTTTTCTTGTTTTTTTTAGTTTTCTATTTATTATTTTCTGATATTTTTATACATAGTTACACTTTGATCAACTGGGTTTGGGCCTGGGTTTTCTTTTTTTTTTAGTTTTCTATTTCTTAATTTCTGATATTTTTATACAAAATAATACAGGTAGAAGGATTAGTAGAGGTACCTAGCGTCGAATTTAAGGGCCTACAAACAGGTACATAAAGTGAGAAAAAGATTAAGTGAAATTTTAGCGTCGAATTTATGCACGCCCAACCAATATTGTGTTCACTTTCAAGCCCAGATATTTTCAGGATATTATAGGTTCTTGGCTTCTTTGTCAATAAACAGTTCAACTTTCTTGTAATTTTCTCAGCACTATGTCTATGGGGTTTATCTGGTTTCTCAAAGGAAAAAGTCTGCAAAGGAAACGAACAGGTGCTTTAACTTTTGCAATAGATTTTGGATAAATTTTACAATATTTCATCAAAATTAAAATCAGGAAATTTAAAAAAGTTCTAACTAGAGAATAAATTAGATTAATTTCATCGGATGAGCAAACTAAACAATAGAAATGCAAAAAATGAGTCAGAAGATAACAACTCACTATAAACGCAAATACGTCGACGACCTTGAGAGAACGCTTTTGTATTTTTAGAGCCGAGAGACTACTATTATATATTCAAATCAGATCGGCTTTTTTCTATGCATCGAAGACAATCAATTTGTAAGTTAATTCGGTGCTGTAACAATAAACAATCGCTTCTAGATTGATCAGTATTGCGTAACAAAGTGTGTTTTTTATAAATATTCTTTTAAATATAGTAATAGAATTGAATTTGTTTAAAAAAAGAATGTTCATACTAATAGTGTAGTGACTTAAACTGATTATTATAGGGTAGCTATATACAAACAATGGCATGGTTTACGTACCTACATTGCAATACTGGGTGATCATTTGAATTACGACACGTTTGTTGAGCCCATAACATGGAAACCGATTAAGATATTGAGAAGTGGTTTTGACTGAACGGCTTCAGGAAATAAAAACTTAAAAACATACAGGGTGTTTAATTTAAATTATTGATCTCCAAAAAAGTCTAGGGAAAAAAATACTAAATTAGCAACAACGTAAAAAAGTTTTTCATTCACGAAGCCGTTCATATGTCTTAATTGGTTTCAAAGTTATGGACTCATCAAATTTGTCAGAATTCAAAAGATTAACCAGTATATTGCCAATAGCACGTCAAATTATAGTAATTTTACCAGTTTCATATTAAAAATAGTCGATATTTCATTCGGAAATTAGTAATTTTTTTGTAAGGGTCGACGAAAAATGTAATATGCACATCGGCGAAGAACTGTCGAGTGTCTTACCTGCAGGCTCGAGTTTAATACTTATTACCAAAGAATACACCAACAACAAGAAACGGAAACTTGTATACAGAAGCCATGTTTTAAATTAGTCGTCGTATGACATACGGTCACATATTGGTCTCTTTCTTATGGTCTTTACAGACCCAAATTAGATTAATGTTTGCTTATGGATTGAAATTATTTTTTTAAATGATCTATTTCACGTGTAACTTGTCAACGACAGAGGCAGCTAAGTGGTATTCAAAGGCAGGCCTGCTTAAGTATCATGGGGGCCATGAAAACGACTCCGACTGCGGCCCTGGAGTTAATAGTAAACCTACCACCACTACATATCCTCATTCAAGGAAATGCAAGATCTGTTAGTCACAGATTATTACAGGGACCTTCTCCGATAAGCCAAGAGCACGGTAAGGTCTACAAAGAGCTGTATGAAGAAATAAAGGCAGATCCAATACTGGGAATGCCAACGGATCAGATTGCCCCACAATATAGTTTTAAAAACGACTATACAGTTTACATACCAGAGAGAAAGGACTGGGAAGCAGGGCCTCCTATAACAGCGAATCTCAACTGGTACACTGATGGCTCGAAAACAGACTCCGGAGTAGGAGCCGGAATATATGGGGTACAAGAGAAGATCACGATCTCTCTAAGCCTAGGAAAACATGCTACTGTCTTTCAGGCAGAGGTACTGGCGGTGCAATGCTGTGCAGAAGAGTTGATGAGACAGGAGGTCGATAACCAAAGAATCGTCATCTACTCCGACAGCCAAGCGGCACTTAAGGCGATACGCTCATATAAGATAACATCAAATCTGGTGTGGGAGTGTCGGAAGGCACTAAACAGACTAAGCAGTCATAATAGAGTTACCCTAGCCTGGGTACCAGGCCATCAAGCAATAGAAGGCAATGAAAGGGCTGATGAATTAGCCAAGCAGGGAGTAACGGAGGTCATGAGGGCCAGAACCTTCCTGTGGAATTGCAAAATGCCTAAGTAAAGAGAGCATCCACAAATGGATAAACAACCAGGCGTTGGGCTGGTGGTATGAAACCCCAGGACAAAGACACGCAAAATTATCCCTTAAAAGCCCTTCGGCCAAACTGTCACACGACCTACTATGTCAAAGTCGCGAAACGACAAGGAAGATGGTGGGAATGCTGACCGGACATTGTAGGCTGAGGAAACATATGCACACAATTGGCCTTACAGATGACAGCCTATGCAGGTTCTGCCAGGAACAAGACGAAACCGCGGAGCACATACTCTGTGAGTGCGAAGGCCTAGCTAGGGTGCGGTTTCACTTACTCGGAGAAGAAAAACCGAGGGCAGAGAACTACGCAAAGGAGGCGGTATCCATGCTATTAGGTCTAATAAAAAGAATAAAGCTAGATATTGAGGTCTAAATATAGGGAAGACCACAATAGATCTGCAAAGGTCGCAGTGGGTTAGGACAAAGAGCCACTCCAATTCCAATCTAATCTAATCTAACTTGTCAACGAAAAGTGCAGAAGCAGCTACTGATGGAAAAATCTATATAATACATTTGATGAAACACAATCAAATACTTTTTCTCGGTGTGATTCCAGTAAAACTGAAAAAATAACGATTCTCTGTGTATGCCAGAGTTAGCTGTCACGTTAAAGATTATTAACTTTTTGTTCTTCAACATCAAAGAATTTTCGCCGGGCTTCATTTCTTGTTGTTGTATGTATTCTTTGCTACTCTATTTACGTATTGAATTAAATGTAGCGTTTGATTGTATTTGTCTTAAAAGTACCCTACATTTATGTAGGCGTAATGTACATATAAGTATCTATTTCATAACAACAATTTATCTATACCATTTTAAGACGTTATAGGTGGCAGAAAAAAAACCGACGATAAATCGACCAACTGACGTACACTTCTTCTGCGCGTTGACATTTTAAAAGCTTTTCTTTTGTTGAAAACAATATTGTGTTCAAGTATTTGTTGAAAGAAATGTATGAAGGTAATTAAAACGGTATCGCTACGACATTAATAAGTTTTTATGTAACGTCCATAGACATACTCGAGTGAATCATATTGGAATGTTACAACAAAGAAGAGAATAGAGTCGATTCAGATGAAATTAGGCGTATCTATAATCTATATTCTATTTATTACTAGGAAGGAACTATGTTCATATGACAAAGTGTCGGCAAAAAAAAATTTGGGTTGAGATACGCCTGGTTTAAGAGGAAGAGAGGACAAAATTTTGAAACTGTTTTGACTGCTGGACTTCCAGCACTAACAGTGCACTGCCTCCTGAACGGTGCTCTTGAGAAGAGAGGAAAAATTCTTCATTCACATACTTGAGGAATGCACAGTACTACATAATCTGAGGGTAGAACACTTGGATAGAAGAGGAAAAGTCGCCAAGGTTGAAGCCTGCGGATATCCTAAAATTCCGCCAAGGAAAAGTGAATAAAGTAAATACTAGTGTCTGATACTTTCCTCATGAACTGAGTAGAAAACCTTTAAGACATTATACTCACTCAATTTCAACTTCTTAGATATTTCAGCATACTCACTCCTCGTATTTTTCCTTCCTTTTTCTGATATCACCTAAATCATAGTCTTCAGAGTCGGAAACGTTCTTCTTTCTAGGTTTATCTCTGGAATTTGATCTAGTTTTCTTTTTGTAAGTATCCGATGATTTCGATTTAAGCTTTTTGGGTGGTTCTTCGAAGGAACGGGATCTTTCCTTCTTTTTTCGCTTATCTACCGACTCGTCAGCAGCTCTAGGGTTTTTTATATTTATCCAAAGAGCTGGACCTTAAATTTCTTGTTTCATTTTTAGAATGAGAAGTGTTTGATTTAGTTTTTTTACTGCTAGATTGACTTCTAGATCTTTCAACTTTGTTCGAATTAGATTTTTTCGATCGGGAAGTAGATCTTCTTTTTTCTTCAGAGGTGATTTCTTCGATTTATACCTCGACTCTGGAGATCTAGATTTATTTCTTTTCCACTGGAATCGGTTTTCTTATTAATCGATCTAGATCTTTTTTATTTTTCAGTCGACTTGGATCTAGATCTCTTTTTCTCGATCTGGATAATCTCTTTTCCATTGATCTAGATTTATTTCTCGGCGACGGAGTTCGCTTTCGTCTTTCTACGGATCCTCCTTGCTCCCACCCATAGATAAACTCGTTAGCTGCCACCACCCGTACATCGCCTGTCATTTATGTCCTCCTAGTTGAACGATCTGCTGCTATTTTATTTTAATATTTTATTTAACGAATCTTCAAGTGAACTTTAAATATTCTTAGGCAAATCGAAAAAAATCAGTTCTCATGCAATTGCGATTCAAATATAAATCACTAAAGGCACTAGGCATAATAAGCTGCTGCCACAAAAGTTTAAGATGTTCATATTTTCGGGAGTTTTTCTTGTGTACCTTTTTAAATTAATTGAAAATTAAAGTATACTTTATTCCAAGATATTTATTTTTGACTTATGCCAGCATGATAGATTTGAGACCAAAACACAGGATGCAGTGAAGCAGCTTTGGCTGTGATTATCGGTTTTATAAATACGTTAAAGTATACTCCATTCCAACATATTTCGTTTTGACTTGATTATTCAAGACCAAAATCCACAGAATATTAATCTAATAATAATGCGAGCTCGTTTCTTCGAAAAGCGAAAAGATAATGCCTAATAGTATGATTACTTTACAACTGAAATGTTTGGCTGGTAAAACAATATTTGAGATCAATTTTAAATAAATTAAATAAATTATAGATAAATATTTTTTTCTACGACCACTGTCGAAAGTAGTTATTTTAATATAAACTGTAGAATAAAGTATTTTAGTTGATTTTCTAATATGTTAAAGCATCCAACAGTATTTTCCGTAATAATTTAATGAGGAATAGGGAAATCTAAAACATATCTGACATTAATGTAATAAGTGTTTCCTACGTACATAGGTACATGCAATCTGGAAACTGCTAAGTACAAACAATGGCAATTAATTTTATTTTGGAGTGATCGTAGAAAAGATCTTGTGTGTATTTCGGGCAGAAAGTCTCGACGGATACTTTCTGCTCTTGATACACAAATAGCTATAATCTGATTGTGGAAATATAAAAAGAACTTTCATTGTTTTCTTGTGTCTGACCTATACTTCACCTATATACCTACTTTATTTTCAATGCTCTTTTTATATCTACATATAATGGGATTAAAATATTTATAGATAGAAAGTGAGGATTTCAGGATAATCGATTTTAATATTATCTCAGCATTTTAGTTTGTAATAATCATTTCACTCCAAAAGTAGGGCAAAAAAAGTGCGTTTATCACCGAATGCGAAGCGAATTTTGAAAAATTTGTTTGAATAAATAGACAGCTGCCATAAAAAATTGTCCAAAGCGACTGAAATTCAAAAGCCAACTAAAAAGTATGGATTTTGGAAAGCGCTTGGTAGAAATCAGGGACACATACAGAAGAAAAATGCGCTATACCACCAAGACCATGTCCCTTCGATTTCCTCCTATCCCTCCATATTCTCCTGAACTGGAATTTGCAGAAAGAATGTATAAAGGAGAGAGAAGCTTTTTACCAACACTGTATTAAAAAAGTGTTGATAACAGTAAACAAAGTGGAAGTTATAGACTAGCAATTTTAAAATTGTCAACTGCCTCGCATAAGTTTTTATTACGTTAGTTAATTACCTTTGCAATTAGCGTTAATATATTTACAATTACGTAATAATACCGTTATAATCTATACAAGGTAATAACAATATTGAATGTCTTACAAAAAATTTAACAAGAAACAATAATACAATCAAATAAAACGATTGTAAGAGCTCTGCAAAGTGTCTGTTGGTGAGTGTTGTTACGTGTACTCGCAATATGGTGGATTATCGACCTTAATAATTTTCACACAAATGTACTTATGGGTACAGCACTAAAATAAATTGTAACTATAACTATAAATATTTGTTGAATAGATGAGACTTTTACTTGATGTAGATCCATAGTAAGTTATGAAATCAAACAATTTTATTTTGTTAAATCTACATTATATTTAAACTTGAAGTGACGCGCTTCGCTAACACAGTAGCTTTTTCAAACGAATGGATTTAACAAAATAAAATTGTTTGATTTCATAATAAATATTTGTCTATTAAAGACCAAGCGCTCTCCAAAATATGGATGTTATTTCCTTTAAAGTTGATATGAGTTTTTGGTCGCTGTCGAGATGCGGTGGAAGATTTGCCTAGTACACTAACTTCTTTAACTGAACTTTAAATAAAAGGATTGTTGACTGAAAATAAGCGTTATAATATTAGAGAGAAATAGCCACTAGAATCTCTGCATCTCATGAACAATCGCATTTTTTATTAAAACAACTATAATATATTATAAATTGGGGTTCTCAGTCGATGTTTCTTTACATACGTATGACCAGTTATAAAATCTGCATTGATTCTCATCTTATTCGTGCAGTGTGAGCAGTACCACTGTACGTTTCAGATATGGTTCTTTCATCTCGAGATGTCTACCAAATAATTTTTATGTAGCTTTCTAATTCACTTCTCTGCAGATATTTATCTTACTGTTTTTGTTATACCAACAATCGGTCCTCGTTCAGGATGTGTTCTCTAGACTGCAGCTTCGTAGATTTTTCTATGGTTCACGATACTCTGGTGTCCTGTAACCCCTTAGAATCGACCAATCGTTTTACGGTATTTTTTTATGGATAAAGTGTATCTGTATCTGTAAAGTAGGGAGGTGTAGGCCAAGACTCACCGAACACACACTCTCTTATTGACGATAACTCCGGACACTCGCATAAGACATGCCTGACAGTTTCATCTTCCTGTTCACACATCCTGCATAGAGGTCTGTCCACTAGCCCCATAGTATGGAGTTTCCTTAGTTGACAGTGGCCAGTCAGAAATTTTTCCTGGTCGGCGCCAGCTTCCCATGGTCGCCCAGGGTGATCGTGGCAAGACTGCATCCTTTGATTTCATCCCATCTCTTCAGGGATTGAGCATGGATGTAACGTTTGGCTAGTTCCGCAATTGTCGAAGTCGTCAGACCGTAGGTGTCACTGGGTCCTAACATGTTTAGTCGAGCCGCTTCCCTGGCTAAACAATCGGCAATGCGATTTCCTTTACTCCTGTCGTGCCCTTTAACCCTTAGGATAACATTGTTATCTGCCGAGGTGTTAGCTAAATCCCGGTGGCACTCTAGTACTAGCCCCGACATAACACGTTGACCCCTACGGTTAGACCATTTCAAAATTTGTTTATTACTTTGAAAAGAATCCATTGCCATGAAATCTAGGGCAGCTTCCTTAGAAAAAAAGTATATTTTCATAATAATCTATAAAATTATTTTCGTTCGCTTTAAATGAGGTTGTCACACTGCAATAACAGTTTTACATAAAGTTCGATTCATATTTCACGCTTTGTGAACCACTTACACGCCTCTCGGTCGATTGTTTAAACAATAATAGGTGAAGAACGATTTTATTTATAAATATAAGTGTCCAGTTGGAAATTATTAATTTTTATGAATCGAGTTACACGGAAACATTCAATACAAACGATACGCATTGCTGATTTCGACCCTGAGAAATATTATTCAACTTTTATTATTAACAAAGATGAAGAAAAAAACGAGAAATTATTTATTGTCGTTTCTAGGAATCAAGCGATATGCTTATCAATTTAATTATATCAAGTGTTTATATAAAAAAATAGTGGAACTAATTTTGAATTACTGTAAACTTTATCATTACTTGGAAATATTCATTTTGTCACTATAAAGAGTAAAAGCTAAAGTTGTGACAATGTAAAATGATGTGTGGTAAGTGATGCTAGATGACGCAACTGAAAACAAAAATTTTAAAAATAAATCATTATAGGTTAGGGGTGCACCCCTAAAAAAAGGTTACCGACCATGTATAGATGCCAGGTAGTCCAGACAAATACAAGTAGTTAGTAATACGGCTGATTTTTTTCATAAGTACCTTAAGGTATGTAGATTAATATAAAAAAAAAGTTTACCAGTCTATCGATTTCCAAAATTAGAAAAAAAATCAAAAAACCTTTTTTTTTTTTTCGAAATTTTGAAATATTTCGCGCTGGGAGAAAGGTAGATAAAAATAAAAAATACCACCGTATAGGGGGAGTGTTTTGCAACAAAAAAAGTTTCCTTCGTTTCTTTCGTCCGAGCAATGGTTTGTCCAGAAAAAATTCGATAAACTAAGTATGTGTTCCGCATCTGCGCGACACTATTTTTTGAAGCGCGGCGGAGTACATTATAAACTATTGTACAGTTATAATGTAGATATAAATAATTGTAATGGAGCGTTTTGAATAGGAAAGTGTAAGCTTTAAGATGGCATTTCTTTTGTCATAGCACATAATCATTTTAGGCAAATTACTCATATATAATATAAATATTATATTCTAATCAAAAACCAAGAATTTCAATTAAAAATATATTACATAATAGGGTGGCATTGAAACAATTATTCGAAGGATGGAAACTGTTATTTAGGAGGTCTGTTCCATAAATAAGATTTATGGATAATTGAATTTTCCTAATTACGAAATACGGCACATTTCATTATCTTGTCAATTTTAGGAATCTTGAATTTACATACTTCATTATTTGAATGGTTATTGTGTTTGGAGTTTCTTCTGACTATTGATTGGTTATCTATTTTGAATTAGATTTGGTTACGGGTTCTCATTAGACCCATAATCTTATTTGTATTTGGAATTAGATTTGAATAATGAGATCTCATTAGACTTTAATCAAATCCGTTTTCTCTGTTTAGATGATTTGTTTATTTTTAAATTAATTTATTTGCTTTTGGAATCTCTCTTGACCTATTTGTGAATTTTCTATTCTGAATTAGATTTAGTAATGGGTTCTCATTAGACTCTTAATCCTTTTCAGCATCTTATAATTTTATGGGTTCTCATTAGACCTTAATATCAAATTTATTTATTTACAATTTTATTTGGGAAATTTACATACTTGTTTTGGGACATTGTCGTATTACTTTATTAACAACAATTTTTGCAAATTTAAATAGGTTCTTTAATATTTACATTTACACAAAATTTTACAATGTTATTTTTATACTCATGTTGGATAGCTTGAGTTCTGTGTTCACTTAGATTGTCATTTGTTAATTTCAAATTGAAGTAGTGTTACTTCAATTTCCGTTCTACTAACACGTGTTCGTGTAGTAGTTGAAGAAATTAAAATTTAAACTAAAAATGTTAAAAATTTAAAGACAGTTTACCTCAATCAGGGGATTATTTTAAATTAATGTAATTTTTAAGAAATTTTATTTTGTGACGTTTATGTGTTGTCGACCTTTAATGAGGTTTCTTATGACGAGTAAGTAATTCTTTACTTAATTCTTATTTTACATATTTCCAACTTTTATTACTTACCTGCAGGTATCGCACTGAAGATGGCTTAATAGCAGAATACAACAATGTTTTCTTGACTTCCTAAGAAATTTACTAAAACTTGTAATGCATCATTGATGATTACAAACGGGCTTAAGAAACAAAAATCTTGAAACGGTCTTTTATGACAATAAAATCAGAGAGAGTGCAACGTTTATCCTTGACTCTATACAGTATTGCATTTATTTAAATATTAAAAATAAATTTTGCATTCTTCCTGGCCGACGATCTTGAACTTTTTATTAAAATTATCCATTTAAGGTAATAGTTTTATGAATGCATTAAACCACACAAACAGAAATGTTATTATTCCGAGAAGAATATATTAAAAAATTGTATTAAACGAGTGTAGACACTGGAAGTTTTTTTTTACAAAAACAGTTTGTTTACTGCCGAAATTATCGGTAAGTGCTATTGGAAAAATAAGGAAGTTCTTTATGTTTCTATTCTTAGTAGGTTTTTAAAATACTTTGGCGTTGGAAGGAGCTAGAATGTGCTTAGATATTTTGAAAAAATAATTGAATTACTGTAGGTGCGAGTGTTGCAAATAACAACATACCTAATTAGCGTGAGTCCACAAAAATTAGATGCCAAAATGAACTGTCATATTTAGTTAAGTTAACACCAAAGTTTCAGACTTCGTTTAAAGCTGTACCTCTAAACTGAATTTCCAGTTGAAGTTGATGAGACAATCGAAAAATGGAATTAATGCCGAATTCCACTTACTGAGGTGGAGTGCTCTAGCTTGGTGCTGTTTAGGTTACATCAGTCGAAAATTTCAACTCCGGAAAACGTAGATGCTGCAGTATACTTTGGCAAGTTTATCTGAAGCCGTGAAAGGAATGCAGTCGAAAACATTCGATAATGCCACGTTTAACTATGAAAAAGCTAAAGTGCTAAGTATGTAGTGATGATAATTAGAAAAGGGACTTTTTATTATTAACAATATGATTAAGCGTTAATTCTTTAATGTGCTTGTTCCCTTGGATTTTTTCTATTAACATTATTTTTCCAATTTATGAATATTAAAAGATGAGCAATTCTTATCGACAAGCGCGTGCGTGTGTTCTTCCCTCTCACTTCCTCACTTGACTGATATTGATTTATCCAGTGGCGTTGGTATTGTCAGTTACCTTTGTATTTTCAGTTTTACTTGGTTAAATAGGTACCGTACGCCATTTGTACGTTTATGACAGATATGCGCCATGTTTCCTCGCTTCTTACCGATGCCCCATAGCTTCAGATAAATTTGCCAAACTACGTAAGCTGATCCAAAAAGATCGACATGTCACATAAATATCGTTAAATGGGAGCATCATTGGACATTTCAAAGACCACAATTCATACAATTTTACATTAAGAATTATCAGTAGTTTTTTTTTTGCAAAAAAAACAAATGGAACCGAGAAAAAAAATCATCTCAATCATAAGTCAAGTCAGTTTCTTAGATAGTGAAAAGAACTATAAATAATGACAAGAAACTAATATTCATATTAAATTGGAGACTGTAGCACATGTTTCTTAAACCTAGAATTATTATTATTTAGTTTGAACCCTATTTTCAATCCGACCCTGAAACTATTAATTGCTTTTTGAAGATTATCGGGCATACACAATGAGTATTGAGTAAATAAACTAAATTATAAATTGTATTTGCATATGCCCTACATTTTTTATTTGAAAATATACATAAATCGCATCTCCTTTATATAGAGTGATGAATATGATTTATTTCACTTATTTCCATTGTTAGCAATTCACTATAAAAGCACGTAGTTGTTGGAAATATTTTTTCCTTGAACGGTGAGATGTCGATAAAACTTGTACCTTATCTCTATAAAAATGGAGATATAAATAATAATTCGAAATAAATACAATAACATCTTACTTAAAATTAAAGTACTTTCAGATAAATATCTTCGATTAATTTGTGTCACCCAAACACGGGCGTGTAACATAGATACATGAATTTTGAGGTTTTGTATATTATTTTTATATATTTTTGTAAATTGTTAGTTTTACAGGGTGATTCATAAGTAATCGGCCAAATTGTAAATCTACGTTCAGAAGGCCAAAATAATAATATTTTCATTAACAATAATGGGTCTTAGTCTGCTCCTTACTGAGATACAGGATGTTAAAGCGAAAAAAATAAAATTGATTTTTTTTAATAGATCTGTTACTATTCTACATGATGGCTTGAAAATTGGGTATGAACTAGTTTTTGTAAGGGTTAACAAGAATGTGTGAGAGGATTTGAGTTAACTCGTAGATGTCACCACATGCGCCATATGAATAAGATGAAATCAGCTACAAATTTTTTATCGCTCATTATTTAACAACTTACTTATTTAATTTGGATAGCCCCATCATTTCTGTAGAAAAAAGCTATACTTCTTTGATATTCAAAATATCAACGATTTTCGAGATATTTGAATTTTACTAATTCACTACACTACATTTCACGGTGGTCTGTTCTAATGCTGTCTTCGTTTTATTAACTGGCGTACAATAAATGTGTTTTATTACGTAATTTTTGTAAGGTTTCATTTTAATATTATTACCAATTATCAATTACGTTTAGGTAAATATCAACATTCCAAGGTCATGGCCTATGAATCACCCTGTATAGCCATAGTCAGGCCGCTCTTAGTTCACCACTGTCGGATTATAGAGTTGTAGCGATAAGGTGTTGTGTTCGGAAATTTCAGCAGTACTCAAACATCATTTTTACCAGGCTTGTAGCGGAAAACATCTAATATTGTGCCGTTTTTTTATTTGCGTAAAGACGGATGAGACCCAACCAGATCTAGACACTTCATTCTACATGTGAAAACAAAAATCACAACCTTTTTTAGTGATCATGATCTTTTTCATAAAAAAAAATGTTACTTTTTTTTTAATTAAAGGTTCTTCCGTTTATTAACGGCCGTTTTCATAACAAATGCTTAAAGTTCACTTTAGCCAAAGTGAGTTTATCACTTCAACTTCACTTAAAGTTGAATGATTTCTTTTCTGTTCCTTTAAGTAAAGTGTGATTTTACGTTTATCAAGAGAAGTTGGTATCAGTGACTATGACAGTTTCGCGATTTATTTAATTGTAGTAGGGTTATGTTTATGATCATATTATATTTTTATATTAGTGTTTATGCCTTCTTCTGATTTTCAGCTTGAAATAAGTGTTATGGGTGAAGTAAATAGAAAAAAGAGTTAGGGGTACAAATTTTACAACAGAAGAATTGAATTTGGTAAAAATAGCTGAAAAATGTAAATCGATTATTGAGTGCAAAACCTTTAAAGGTTCATTCATTTCGATAGCCATATTATGGAGAACCGCTGTTGCTGCAATTATTGTCATTGCTGTATCCAGGTTAACCCTTATACCTAGGGATAGTATAGGGAAGCGTCTTTTCCAGATACCATACTGTCTTTCTAGTTCTTACTAATGACTTATTGTATAGTCTTTCAGCCTCTGTATTTGTTTCCTGCAGAGGAGTCGAGAGAAATGGTTGAAATCCATATCCAGAGTCTCCAATTAAATGGAACCTCCTAAATTGGCCTCCTTCCAAATTATATTTCAATCGACTATTATCAAGAATAGTCTGATCATGAGCACTTCTTGGCCATCTCGCCACTATAGCAGGTTTGCTTAACCTGAATCTTTGGTGAAATTCTTCATCTGACCAATTATCAAAATCTGTTATTCTCTGTTTATATATTTTTCGTTTCCCAATGTTCCTCAACACTATCGCTCTCGTTGCTGCTATTCTCAAACATCTGTTAAAAACAGTAGTAATGATTTTGAAAATTCAAAAAAATTTATCTTCTCTTATTACAGAAAAATCTTAATTAAAATCTACGGTTTCAAAAAAACATGATTGATTACACATTGATCGTACACAATACTATCCAAATTTTCTATGAAATCTAATATTTTTCCTCGAATCCTTATTTCAACTACTTATTTATTATTAACGAGTGTCATAATTTCATTTTTTTTCCGGTTTGGTAGACATTAACATTAACCTTTAGAATCCTATCTTTTACAGTGCTTTTATTAACCAGTAATGATATGAGAATCAGAAAATGAAAACCACATTTCAACTGTTTATCATCGGAAATGACCGAATCCGAACTTGTCCTTCAACTAGTTTACTTTTTTCAAACGTTAACTGAACGCCCAGTCTCTTTTTTTGCAGGAAGTTCGACTTTCCTTTACACACGAAAGTTGAAGTGAGAGCGAAATGAAATTCGATAAAAATTCTGTAAAATGATACTTTTGTTAAGCGGACGCATCCTTTATTTTTTTTATGAGTATGTAAACCAGTTGGTAACAATATAAGTATAAATAAGTGTAATATAATGTTAAATTAGGAGTAAAAAGAAAATTTTAATGTGTTAAACCATATTACCGTTTATTTGCAGGAAAATAATCAAGTGGAGTTTTTGAGAATCTGTGCAGGATGTGTGAACAGGAAGATGAAACTGTCAGGCATGTCTTATGCGAGTGTCCGGAGTTATCGCCAATAAGAGAGTGTTTGTTCGGTGAGTCTAGGCCTACACCTGCCGATATAAAGGAGATATCTCCTAGTCCTGTCCACCTTCCTGGGAAGTACAGGATGGATGATATGATGACCTAGGAGGACAGCTCCTCGGGGGGATGTACAATGGGTTACATGTAGCCTAAGTGCTGTGAGCCTACACTCACCCTTCTACTTCACAAATACAGAGATATAGGACATGGAACTCATGGAAGGAGTATAAAAGATAAAATTTTTATTTTATTGAAACTCCTATAAACCATTCCAGACCACCTGACTTTGACAGGTCGGCCATATTGTGATGGGTCCTCCGATTAGTTGAAGTGGAAGTTTGTTAGTTTTGACATGTGGTGTAAGTCATTTGGTTATAAAACAGACTTTGTAGAATAACGTCAATGTAATATAAAAACTTCACAAATTATACATGGCGCAGTCAGTAAACTGTCTCAGAACTGAATTAAATAATAATTAAGATAATGAAATGAAACAATTCAATTTTTTTAAACCTTCATTATATTATTTGAGCTAAGTTCAATACATATTTGTGACGCGTTACGCTAACACAGTAGCTTTCTCAAATAATATAATGAAGGTTCAAACAAATGAAATTGTTTCATTTCAAGCCTCATCTATTCAATAATTAAAATGTTAGACGACGGAAAAAGCAATGAACAAATGAGTTATGCAATTCTGGAGAAACATCTTCAGGTGCATACAGAAATCAATTAAATAGTTTCTTGGTTAAAACAGCCGGAAATTGAAAAATCCATACCTTATCTCTTACTCCACGCATTCCACACTTAACAACACTAGAAAAGGATGGCATTTTAGATAAATTTTAGAACTTATTACTAATTAAAGTCCAACTGTAATCCGTTGTTTACCAGTAAACAATAAAAACTGAATAGAATATGACATGGGAACCCAGAGCAATATGACCGACTTGTCAGGGACGTCATTCTGGAATGAATCTCGAAAAAAACCAAAATTTTTTGATGTATTGTCAATTTTCCATTTCAATTAAGAAAATATACTAACAGATAAATTTCAACTTCATTTATGTTTGGGATGGTAATGGTATAAAGATAACAAACTCAACGGAACGTCTACCGAGAATACTGGTTTAATGTGAATGTACTCTAGACGTGCCGAAAATGTTTGCCATTTCTAAGAATTGATGCGCGTGAATGACATTCTTCAGCCTCAGACTATTATGAATGCCAAATAAAGAATTTAGCAATTCTTTGGGATGGTATCATAGGCGTACGAGTGGTTTTTTTGTCTCACAGACATAGTTCGTCATTGTATTTAAAATATCACAAGACTTTATTATGATTTAAAAAGTTAGAAATCCCCTCCATAGAAAAATGTGCCCAGTTCAATACCAATGACAAAAAATAAGGCAAAGAATCATTAGCATGTTGGATAGTCCAGCAGCCAATAACACTACGAAACGGAATTAAAAACAGAAGGGATCAAAGAAATGCCACTTGAAGATGATCCTCGAAAAGGTCAAACTAGATTTCTGTATACAAGGTTTATTCCAACAAAGTATCTACTGATAGTTCCCAAATTGCTTACGATTTATTTTGTGCGTTTGGGCTTGCTACTCTGACCCAACTCTAGCTTTTTGGGACGATTCTACGCATGCGCAACTTTCATACTTGCTCAGAACACAGAATTACATTCATCGTTTTTGAACCAATTCTTGTACAGTTGTTTTATTCATTGGAATGATTCACGATATACCTATTTCAACACTATTTATATAACAAAAACTTATTTTTAATTTAATAACAATGTTAGTATTGGCATTAATTTTCATCCAACATTTTCGTGGAAGAAATTGAAAACCACAACATGTACATCAGCAAATTTACACGAGTTTTTTTGTAAGTAGGTCATGTAAGTGATATCCACATTACTCTTATGAGTGAAGATGAGTTTTCCCCTCTGAAGCTTGAAGTATAGGGCCAATTGCCTTTGCAGTCAACGCTCTATAACTGAGAATAAATAGATATGAAACATAAATATGAGCGGATTCCACAAAGTAAGGGTCATATTGATAGCACGATTTCAGGTAAGAGACCCTAAAACTGCAGTAAACCATAGGCGGACATTGGAATTTAGACAGGATAAAAAGGATCAATTCTCGAAAAGCGAATAAATATGGACAAAAAATAGAATATTTAAACGTGGGAACCTAAAACCTAACCATAAAAACTACGCGCACATAATACTAGAAAATAATGACGTAGCACAAAAAAATAAAACTTATAATTTGGAAGACCTACGTCAATTACGGCAAAACTCTTTGTGTCTGCAGAGAACTGGGGAAAAACTGTGTCATACGCATAAAGAAGAACAGAAGATGTGGCAACTGGACAATATCATAATGGAACCGTTGAATGTACAATAATTAATGTTTTAGTTGAAGATTCGTCAGATTCTGAATAAATTTTGATTAGGTACATCATCTGCAAGTCCCTTTTTATGGCTACAAATAATTCTTATATGTAAAACTTACTATTTAATTAATCATATTGAATACTCTAGGATCTTATTCTTATTCAACTACACTGCACTGTCACGGCAAATTTATCACTTCTAAATATATTTGAATGGTAATGGTAACAGGGTTCTATTGTCCTCGCTACCTGCGGTTCACTGTGCAGAAAGAATCTAGCTAAAGCTACTAACTGAACACTTTACATAAAGAAGCGTTTACAATTCGGTTTAATTCTTTGAATCACCCCCCCCCCAAAGTGTTTCAGACACGTTTTTGAATTTATAATAAGCTCTTTAGCTATCAATACGATAAAAATACACTATATCAACTTATAAAAACTCAACACAAACGGGAATTTGAGGATTAATCAGAAATAAATTTACAGTGGTAATCAATTATGACCATTACAACAATCATAAAAAGCTTCAATGTCAAGATATATTTGCCAAAATGTTTAAGTTTATTAATTTGTTGATTTTTATCAGAAAATATAATCTAATGTGAATGGAACTTAGGCAATTTTACAGTCTTAAACTTCAAAATATTTTCTGTATGATTCAAGTTATGATTGAACTCGATATTAACCTAACCTAATCTGAATTTACTCTCTTAAATCTCACGGTTATACAGTTGGCAGAAGCAAACGTGAGCCCTGATGGGCGTGTTCATGTCGCTGTAGTTGTATTTTTGTAATAACAATTCGATATTTTGAATCGATAACCAAATATCGATACCATAAATGTCATAAATGTCAAATATGTAAACAAAGTCAAACTTGCTAAAAATGTAACTCTAAGTATTAATAAAAATATTTATATTGGACCAAAACTAAAACTACCGTTTGCCCTAAATGTCTATATTTTCAAATTACATGACTGTATTAATGTCATGAAAAAGAAGGGTCAAGTTTCTATGAAAAGCAACAAAATATGAACTGGTTATAGTCCAGTGTTGCCGATGCAAAAATGAAAATTACCCGAACTTACTATTCAAATTATCAGAATTTGTCAAAATTACCAAAAGGACACATTGTTTATCTAAATAAAGTCTTCGACCCCAGTCAATATGGAAAATCCCCCAAAACAATAGCCATTTTATATATCCCTTCTACAAAATATTCGAAAAACTATTGGATCAAATTAGTGAAATTGTCTAAAATTCGGATAATCATCCTCGCATTGACAACACTGATACAGAATGAATAAAATGATGTATGTTGATGAAATCACTCGGTCATATTATTTCGATTATATTTAACAATTACTAATGGACAATCGTTAACATTGGCTCTTGATTGGCTGCTTGCGATGACCTTATTTCAGTTCGCATATTTTCCGGGGCTCATGTTTGGTTCTGACAACTGTACATAGAATACCCATTCCAAATAATGCCATTCCCAAAACAAAACTTTTCAGAACCCTTAACTTATCTGCATTTTGTATATTGCGAGAAATGGGGTAGACAAAACTAGGTAGTGACTAGTGTAGTGACATCTTTGTTAATTGGTCTTGTATAATAAATATAATAAGCTCGAAATTTGAACTATAACATTCCATTGACTCCGGTGTTTTTTTTTTTCTAAAAAAAATAATAATGTTTGGAAAACGGCAGCAGGAATAAGCGTAGAAAATAATATTATTCAAAAGAACATTGCTACTTATAAAAAACATCTTGTAACATTGAATTTGTTGAAGAAATCTTACACCTTACTGAGTAAGTCTAGAGTTCAATCACCTTTCCAAAAAAAAAAACAATGAAATCAAAAACCACGAAGCCGCATAAATATTCAAGACGACACTCTCTTTCGGTACATCACAAAACTATCCGACTCTCTTTATTTTTATTTTTTTTCTTTACAATTTTACATAAATCCTTCGCGGGAAAACAAAGAAGACGATTTAAGTCAATTAGTATAGCTGGGACGTGTTCAAAAACAAGAAAAATAAAAAAAAACAGTACTGTTTGATATTCCGTAAAAGTAAATTGCTTAATAAAATCCATCTCACGCATCGACGGTTTGTTTGAATACAAATGAAAATGTCGTGGACTTGTGCTAACGGCAATTGTAATTGTAGATATAATTTTACTGGTTATCTATCATGTGCTGCGCCTTGTAAGGATCAGCTGCGGAATCTCAATTATACCCAAAAAATTCGTAATAAACCATAACAACAATTGGTATTGTTCAATTCTCGTCACAAATAAGAATTATTGAATTGCTGTTTATTTATTTGAGAGGAAAATAAATAACAGATAAATTGACGCCCTATCAATATTTGCTCTTTCCATTCGACGTATTTACAGAAACATCTGAAATAAGGTAGGAATCTCACCATGGGAATAGAGTACACGCATATTTCATATTTTGCTTAGATATTAATTTATAAATAGTAAATATGATATCAAAAATTACTAATAATAGGAAATAAACCAGTTCCCATTGGAAATTACTCCCAAATTTAAAAATAAAAATCAAATTTCAATGCACTTTACGACCACAACCCGAGGATTTCCGAACGCTACCGATGATACGTGTGATGTCATATCTCTTGTGTTTACTTATGTCAATATGGCCGGTATTGCATTAGGTTATGTGTAGTTGTGTGTTTATATTTTATTTTAATCAACTATTAATTGCTTCATCGACGAAAAAATATCATTTATATGTTTGTTTGAGACCATTACGTGTTTGTGTGTGCTTTTTTATTTCTAAAAGTCAACGTAAAGTGGAAAGTGGACATAAATATTCGATATTTCCGAGGATATTTTAAAACTTTTAGAAGAATATATTTTATTTACTAGTTCAGTGTTCATTCACGATTCTTTCATATTTTGTGAGTAAAGATAGGGCTAGCGAAGGTTTTGTAAAAGCACAAACTGATAACTTGCCCAAAGTAGACTCATTTATGCTGCTTGAATTTATTAAGTCAAACAGCTGCTTTAATGCAGAGGAAATAAGAGGAGTTAAAGCATTATCGTAAGTACGATTTAAACCTAGATTTTAACTAGGTTTTATTTATATAATATATACCAACCATATTTCGATGTGTGGTCGTAAAAAATGAGGTAAAGTAACAAATATTTTGTCAAGAGTTTTAATAGACGTTGATTTACACACTGGAACAATGCATTACTTGGAATACAAAGTTTTTTTCGGCTTTATCCATTTTTAAAGCTTTCAGAAACAAATTAGGTCACAAGAACTCAGAGCGTGATACACGAATAAGAACGTAAACAAATGACGTCACTCCATGGGGCAGCCATCTTTACGACGTAAAGCGCGTTTTGGTGGACTTTCAAATTTTATGATTTTAAAAGTGAAGTTTATATTTTTTTGAAAAAATAGGCATGCAAGGTGTTAGGAGACCTGATAAAGCGGCAATTCCCACCAATAGCAAAATTTACGCTTGTACCCTATTGGGATACATGTATCCGTAATTTCATGAGAATTTGTCATCGAATAACAACTTTTGACAGTTGAATATTTTTTGGTTCCAAATCTCTGCCAATCTGGAATTGCGCAGAACTAGTTGCGTACTTTATTCAGTCCTAAGAACTATTTTCGGACCGTTTAAAATTGATCCAAGTTTAAAAAACCCGAACATCCCGCATGGTCTATAGCGGTATAATATTATCTTGACATCTATCGAAAATATTGTCTGTGACTCGAAAAATGTTGGAAGTAGAACAATTCTATTCGCGAATGAAAATGCTGAGCGTTGAGAATTTACGATCGTAGATCGATATAGAAATCAGACAAGTGGATTTTTACTGAACAGATCAAAATAAGGCATGGATTTCCGGTATGAATGAATATAAAACCATAATTTAGTAGCATGAATGATATTAAACAAGTTGATACACCTAAGTCGGATATGTTAAGTGGGAATAGGTCATAAATGAGTCAGCTATTTCGAATTTAACCAAGAGAACAGCCATTGTGGGAAGATGGGCTTTGAAATATCGACTACTGATATCTATAATTTTTTTTTTCAAAAAAAACTTACATAACAATTCAATTTGTATTTTAAAAATAAATATAAAATATATCTACAGAGTGTTGCGATATTCGACCGATCGGTCTTACACAGAGGGCTCTGGTAAATTGATGAATTTTTATCTAGGAACATGAACCCTTGCATAGCTTAGTTGCCGAGATACAGGGGTTTTTTTCTCCTTCTTCTTTTCTTGTTCCTTTTGTCCTTTTCATGGATGTGGATTCCATGTCCTGTACCCATTCCTTCCACGCCTTTCTGTCTCTTGATAGGTTTCTCATTTCTGTTATGGTCTTTCCTCTTTCCAAACCTAAGCCTATCTCTTGTATTTTATCTAACCATTTCCTTCTAGGCCTACCCCTTTGTTTTTTGATCGGTTTTCCAATCTCCGTTATTTTCCTTGTTAACCTATTTGGTTCCATTCCCACCATATGATCATACCAGCTAAGTCGTCTCTCTTTTAATTTACCAGTTATCAGTTTCTGTTTAGTTGTCTCTCTAATGTCTCTAATGTCATTTGTAATCCTATCCCATTTAGTTTTCCCTGCAATTCTTCTTAGATGTTTCATTTCTATGGCGTTTATTCTAGTTTCGTCCTTTTTTTCGCAATTTTCACTTGCATATAGTATTTTAGGAGCTGTTATCATATTATGAATTTTCATTTTCACTTATAATAAGTCTATATCTTCATTTCCAATAATTGTTTTATTTAGAGAGTAGTATATTTTTGCTAATTTATTTGCTCTGTTTGTTATTTCTGCATCTATTTTTCTATCTGTTCAATACCAAATATTCAAATGTTGTTACTCTTTCTAGCGTCTGGTTTTGGCATTTAATATCTTCATTATTTTGATAACCTACTTGTTTTCCATTCATTATCATCAAATTTGTTTTATTTATGTTCACCTCCATCTTCATGTTCTTTATTTCTTTAGTCCAAATTTTCACTAGTTTTTTCATTTTGTTCTTTGTATTCGCTACTAAGACCACATCATCTGCATTTAGTAGACTACTTATTTTTATCGGCTCTAAATTTCTGTGTCCAATAATAGTATTCAGCTGCTCATACATATTTTTCTTCAATTTTATCCATGATTATTATAAACAATAATGGGCTTAAACTGACTTGTTTTATTATCTTATTCATTTTGAATTCTCCTGACCTTAGCCCTGCAATTTGTACCTTGGCTCTAACTGTATCGTATACACTTTTAATTATATTTATTAATGTTGGTGGAACTTCCATTTCCAGACCAAGGGTCTTTTTCATAAAATGTGGATTTATATAAATATGTACAGGGTGATTCAATAAAGATAACAAGGTATGTCCTAGAATTTGAGAAAAAATTATTTTGAGTAGGTACATAGTTTTTTTTGGGTAATTTTCGGCAATTTTTTGGTCTGAAGTGATTTGAAAATAATTAGCAGTGGCTTGCTGTAGAGGTTTTCAAATTGAAATACGGCCCCTTCTATTGAATACTTAGGTACACACTTTATACTTATGACTTTAACAAAAGTAATTACATCATATACTTGGAAATAAAATAATGAACATTTCATTTAAATATTTCGTAATACTTGGATAAAAAAAATAAGAAAAAAAAAACAGATTACGGTATTTTTCTGTTTAACGACTTTCAATCGAACACACGTTTCTCATTATGCATACCTTTGAAATGAAGTAGCTGCTCAGTCAACAACACAATGTCACGATTCTAATAACATTGTATATAATACCACATAATTTTTATAATATAAATTGTTATTGATATTTATGTTTCGAGTAAACTGTATTGTTCAGTTTGAGGAATTTATATCAAGCAAAAAATGTGTATCAATAAAGTAGTTTGACGATAAAGAACCAACATTAACAAAATTGTTTAGCGAGTTTTACTTTATCTTATTGTAAAGCTGTCTATAAAAATGTCATTTTTGACTGGTTTCAAAGTAGGAATATATTAAACACCGAGGTGGGAAGAGTTTCATTACTATTTTATGACTACTAACTACTGTCACCAATATAAATAAATGTCATATTTTTAAATATGAAAGATATTTATCTAAAATAGATTAACGATCCCATTATTTTAGAGGGTGGGAGGTAATGGCGGGAAGTGATCGATGAGGGCGGGAGTGTCAGGGCGGGAAGTAGAGGTGTGTAATATGACAGTTTCCAACCTTCAATTACGTTAGTAATGTCAGCATTATGGCTGTGAATAAAATATATAACTGACGGATGGAGAGGTGGTAATTTCAGCCTGGTAGAGGAGAATCCAACAATGCAATAATATATAGGGTGTTCCATTTAAAAATTTGGGAGGGAAGACCATAGGGGGAGGGGGTAAAGATATTACGTCTACATATGAGTAGAAATAGTCATTTTAAAGGGATCGTATGTCAACAGCCAAAAGCACCACATTTGAAAATATTTTTGGATTGTTCCAACTGACTTCGTACAAACTATACAGCATGTTGTTTTTCTATCACATGGAGATTTTAAAAGATCACCAGTGAAAATCGGACGGGTATTTTTAGTTGTTACTTTAAACCGGATATATACCAAAACATCTTAATTGAATTTATTGCTTTTATATCCGAATGCTTGATACGAGCAATTAAAATAAATTGAAGTAATTAAACATGTTTCTACGTATGCGATGATCTTGAACTCTACCGCACCGAGTTTTGTCGTAAATTGAAAATATTCCGTTTTTGTTTTATTGTATGGATGCGACCGGTATACCTCTATGTAAGTTAATGTCTAGGTCAAATTCGTAATAAAACTTTGTATATTATGATGACTTTCACTGATATGTTTTTTAATTGAAAAAATTTTTGAGGTCAGTATTAATAATTAATATTAGTCAAATTATATATGGATATTATTTAAAATTATGAAAATGCTCGGTAACGAGCCTCACTATTTATTTTCTTTTGTGTTTCTTTTGTTCTTATGCCATATTCTTGATTGAAAAATACAGTGTGTTTATAAACTGCCCTGCCAAACGCAATCTACAGACCCTAAATGTGATTTTATGACCACCTAACCCAATTTCGCTTTATCCGGAAGTTGACTCCTCTTTGTCCAATCCATCGATTTCCATACGTAATGCCAAGATATTGACGAAATATACTCGGATAAAATGAGCTGGGTAACCATCGTGAATGAATCAAATTTTGCTGAATCATTATTGGAACTACGTTCATTAACACAGGTGCCCTTGTAGACACTTTAGCAAAAAAATTATCCTCTGCCTGATTGCCATTAAATCAGTGTCCATGTTACCGTTGAAGTATAAAATGCAGTTATTTCATGTTATTAATTTGACACTTTAACTAGTTATTCTATGAAATAACTAGGTATTCTATAAATTAACTAATGAGAGACAGTTGAAGTGTAAAATAAACAATTTATCTAAAATTAAATTAAGCTAATGATAGACAATTAAAATGAAAAAGAAGCAATTTATCTAATTTATGCAGCGTGAAAATGGTATTTATGGAAACGTACCATAAAACATTTATTACAACAAGGATTATTAAAATGACACTTGGAATTACAAAGAACATTACTTCTAACACAAAAACATTTTTTATGGACACAATGGGTTTTACACGAACAAGTTCTCTGCCTATAGCCTGGAATAGTTCATAAATCCAGTAGGGGTGGAAGGTAAATGTATTTGTCGTGCGAGCTATATGATAAGGATTATTTTACACTTTAACGGGCTGCAGATCGTTATTCTATGAAATAACTAGTTAAACCATGAAATACAAGAGCGATTTACACTTTAACAGTCATGTGGTTCGCACCTCTTTGAATCTATCTTCAAAAAGGTCTAATCGAGGTTCAAGTAATATTTAAAAAAATACAAAATTGTAACTCTTCCAGTCCTATGTGGAAAACTTCTTTTCAGATTAAATCTCCATCGTATTTCTCACACCACTCCCGTATGAATTATTTTACCATAATTCACAAAACACATGCCTGAACAAATTCAGTTTTTCATTAAACCATCTGGATCACAATATATCTTCAACATACTTCACGCTGACGTCACGCTAAAGAATCGCGTCTATACCTCATTCTTGGAGTTTTTTTCTTAATCGCAGATCTCTCTGGGGGCGCCGTTTTGAGTGCAATATCTCATCAATGTGCTCGGCCGGCGCCTACTTACATCCGAGAGAGTTGTTAAAATAAATAGCGAAATTCTTAATAGATGAAAAAGCAACATTATACACTCATAGGACTTTTCGATATACGGCAGCCGAAAGGTTAGTCATGGTCTTAAATTGTTCTGTACATACAGGGTGAGTATATAATTCTAACTCTCACTGAGGCTCTCACGGGGCGGCATGATATTCAGTTAAAAATGTGGTAGTAGTGTATACTATTTCTAAAGTCAATGTGTATAAGGAAGAAGCAATATTAGTTTGTGACGTTCTTAGGAAGTTAGTTTGATATTTTTAGATATTTTAATTCCTTTATAGATTTTGTTCAGTTCTTTTTGTCAGTATGGCCAGCTTTTTTGCTTCCATCCAAGTTTTTTCTTTCCGCTTGAATATTTGCCCTATGGTGTAATCCCAAGTCTTTCTGGGCCTACCTCTCTTTTTATTATTTTGAATTTTCGCTCCCCATCTATATCTGTAGAATAGGGAGGGTGACTTTACACCTACAGCACTTATGCCACAAGTGACCCTTTGTACATCCTTCCGAGGAGTTGTCCTCCTAGGTCATCATCCATCCTGTCCTTTCCAGGAAGAATCACTGAACACACATATTCTTTTAGTTAATCTAATCTCCTCTATAAGCTGCAAATGTCTTTACCAGCCCAGTTAACTGTATTTCCAGTCCATCTCTTACTGTATTTCTATCTTATCTTTTTTTGTTACTCCTCTTATTCGCCTTAGATACTTCATTTCGGCCGCTTGTATTTTACTCTTTTGCGTTCTTTGAGGGATCCAGGATTCACAGCCATCCAAATGGTTAATCAATCTTATAATTTTTGTTTCTTTTATGAAAACCTTGGAGGGGCTAGACGAACCCTTCTTCATAAGACTATATTATAATATAACATAATACACATTATTCAAATTTTTCCCAGTATTTCAAAACCAGTTCATGTTACTATCTAAAATTATACCCAAAAATTGTGTGGTCCAAAATGCGTGTACATCATTGGTCTCTGATAGTAAGAATAGTAGATTTTTTAATATCTCGGAGAAAATTGCATAAGCATAATTTTATTATGATTTGCTAAAAAAGAATTCTTACTACTATTACGGTGTAATTGACTTTTGTGTGTAACAGAAGGACATTTACATATAAAAGAAATATAAACGGGCCCAAAATAGATCCTTGTGGGACTCCATGATCAACATTACGTAGTTCAGATTTTTTCACCAGAATTTTTCTCGTGTTTAATACAGTTTAATACTATACTTGTTTAATACTACTATGCTGCGGTCTTAACTGGACACACTGTATATAAATAAGATACTTAATCGGTGGAGGGTATCGTTTTTTTTTAATAAAAAGTCATCAGAATACTTACCGTTGATTATTCAGCTTAAAAAATTTACAAAAAGGTGTATTTACCTGAAACAAAATTAAACAAAAATTAGTAAACTTTCTTATGTAACATTTAATATTGTGATGAAATGTTTGAATATAAACATAACCGTATGGTGAAACGCATGTACTTTTATACTTTTGCAAGAAGTTCACTTTTACGGGAATTTTCGTTTGATGATTCTTGACTAAACAGGATTTCCTGGCAAACAAACGGTGAAAAGCGACGTTTCGAAACGTAAGGTGAATGCATTTTAGTCGATTGGAAGCAAAGACAATTCAATTTCAAGTAATGGTGCGATGTATTTTAATAGTTACACTCATATTTATTCAAAGTCGCCGAAGGAAAGCTTTAAAATGTGAAATTGACCCAATCTAATTTCAACCAAATCTATTAATCAGTTTAAAAGTTGCAGGATTGGCCCATGACTTATTTACCCTCGGTATATAAGTATGACATAATTTTAACGCTCTCATTATACTTACAAGGCTTGTTATTCTTAAACAATGTTAATCTTGATAAATAGTGAATGTTATTATTTTGTAAGTAGATGAATCTTGAAAAGTATGCTTTCCTCATTCTTAGACATAATACTTAGGATAAAATTCACTTTTTCGTAATATGCCATTAGCAATTAATAGCAGATTACATACCCACTTTCATTTCTGTGGAGAGCGAGGATAAAAACGCGACGTGCGAAGCGTCGAACATAGTACCTACCCACAGATTATAAAGAAAATTTTTTGACAATTCCAAAAACCAATCAAATTTCCTCATTTTATATCATATGAACAATCACAGCCAATCATGTCAACATTACACTGAAAACAGACCATGGGCAATTTTCACACGTTGCTATGAGTACATATTGATTTATTTCGATTTTGAAGTTTCGAATATTTAATATTTCGAAATGTCACGATTTGGTTGTAATACTGAAACAAAAAATTTTCTATCCGAATAACCCTCGGACATTGATAAATGCTCAAAAATTTTATGACAACTTTCTCAAGCTTGTTGCTTGTAGGCAACAGACCTCCGCCTACGACGTCGGTCTGTTTCCAAGCAACAAGCTTTCGAAATCTGTCATAAGATTTTTTCGAACAATTATCAATGTCCTTGGGTTATTACTACTGAGAACAGATGCGAATTCCGGTAAAACATCAAACGATTTTCAGCTCCGTCGTCAATGACCTTGGACCTTTAACTCGGTATGGCCGCGATGTTGCCAGTTTGAAATATTTTCTGAATTTCTTACCAAATTGCACTGTTGTCTCGGAGACAATGACAATTTCTACCGCCGGATCTAGTTTTTTTGGAAGTTTCCACTAAATCTTTAAAACTGCGCCATAAATTAAAACAATAATCATAATCGAATATAGGTATATTTATGTATTTATTTGATACCTATGTAAATTCCTATGATTTGTTATAAATATTCATTACTCTTGGGAGATTAATTAATAAATACATTTTTAGAAAACACAAATAATTACAAAAATCAACCAAATTCTTAATTTATTTATTATCAAAGGGAATACAATATACACCTATGCAAGGGAGAATTTTGATAATACTTAGTAGCACCAAAGTTAATATCAAAAACTTTAAAATTTCTTTCATCATAGGCCTGGATATTAAATTATATACTCTCATCCCTTGGAAATCGAAAGAGCTTTAACTAACTTGGACAGTCTCTGTATGAACAATACACTTCACCGTGATGTTTAATTTTATAAGAATAATAATCTATACCACTATATTTTTATAGTAAATATAACCACAACGCACAATTGATTAGTCAAATAACACAATTAATAACGCCGATTGAACACTTTCAAACAATGAAGCAAACAAAAATGGCGTTATTAATTTTAAGCACAGATTACAAGTGATTTTGAGCATGTTTTGACGTTTTGATTATTTTAGGTTAGGTTAGCCGTCACCGTTATTGTGCATGGTTGCCAAGGATGTGGTTTGTGAAAAAAGTATATATTCATGGTATGATTTTTATACATTATAATCTTTTTAATTGTATAATTCTTTTAATGTTAATAAAATTGATTTAAAACAAGTAATTATCGAATATTTGTATCTGTATAACTATCACACTTAAACAAATGCTTATAAAATATTTGACCTACGATCGTAAATTAAAGGAAATATTATGCAAATTGACAACCCTGTTGACAAATTTCGCGAAGCAGCCCGAACGGAGCCGACATAAGACGATGGGCATTTAAATGGGTATGTCCACCCATCTCTCTCACTTTTTACTGTTCTCTGTCAAGCTTTCGTATCTGTTCTCTTTATAATCTGTGACCTACCTATACTATACTACTCTATAAAGCTGGATTTAAACTCTGTGACGCATGCCACACGACAGAAAAATTGACGCTACAGATTATTTGAAAGTTAGGAAAGTTACAAAAGATTTGTATACGTCGTTTTACAAGTGAACTAACTACCTCAATAAGCTATTTGAAAAAAAAAATTCTATGCAAAATGAGTCGTTTTATCTTTCTAAATTGTGTATAATATGCACGTTGTGAAGTGCATTTTTATACAGAAACAGCATTTTGTATAAAACACCTGTAAATACTCATGGAGTTACCCACGCTATTAAAACTGAAGATGATGATGTTGATAAAGATGCTAGATATGCAATCTACTAAATTAAGGATGTTGTTAGTAGCAGCACCTGCACGGTGTATTATAAAAAAACGTTAAACAAACTTCTTTTTGTTTTTAAACGATAAAAAAAAAATTAAGTTGAACTCGCGCGAACTGAGTTCCATGATATGTTATTTTTTTGTAATTTGGCCATTGAATGAAAAATGATTTTTGTGTAATATACAGGGTGAGCCATAAGAAACTTTACATACTTCTACCATAAATGTCCCTCAGGGAGGATATCGTGTGGTTACTAAAAAGTGTCAACTCCTCTTCTTTATTGATTTACATACATTTTAATTGCCTATAGTGTGATTTTTCTAATTTTTTCATGATACAGTACACTTCAATCAAGCATTCGACTGGTATTATCTAACCAAAAAATTCCATGACCGGCTTTGGAAAAATCAATGTAGAGATTTGTACTAAATATTGCACCGTGTATATAGTTGTTTTTAATACAATAAGTGATTTTCAAACTACATAAATAGCCAATGACAATGACATATGCGACAAATTTGAGTACCTATTATTAGATGATCTGAATTCAACTACATCTTTACTGTCACTTTGTATTATCGCAGAATCAATTGTTTTCCAATTCTGAATTTTAGAAAAAAAATTTATTGGGACCTTATTTCTGATGAATAATAAATTAAATGGATTAAAAAGTTAAACCTCATGTATGTGCTAATGTGTTTTGATTGTAAATAATTAAAATTTTATATCAGATAATAATACATTGTATCAACTGTACCAAATAAAAATAACAAACAACTCAAAAGTTTCAAAATTAACCTTTTGACGTTTCTTAATATTTTATACCCATTTTCATTATAAATCGTTATTTGAATGCGAATACATATTTCTTCTGTTATATATACGTTAGGTACCTACCATTGTGTTAGGCCACAGAATATGCAGTCATAATTTTTGTTTGTGGGTCTTGGAATGGTAATGGTAGAGCTCTGCTGCTAGAGAATATCACAGGAAATTTCCTGATCGTCCAACTCCTAGTCATCCAGCATTTGGGTCAGTTTTTAATTATTTGCGAGAAAAAAGCACTTTTTCTAGAGGAGGAACAGAACGAAATGTACATGAAGCATAGAAAGATGACATTATTGAATCCTACAAAAAGCACTAGACCTGTAAGTCGAGAACTCAATGTAACTCAGTAAAAAGTAAGTAAGTCTTACAAAAAAATAATCTATAACCATATCATATTCAAATATCCAGCGAGATGAAATCCATAGGTTGGAATTTTGAAGATGGATTAACAATCATCGACCAGCGCTGTACAGGACCCTACTTTCAGATGAAGCCCAATTTACTGAATACTCAACATATCGGTGCCCAATAACTCTAGGAACTTCTGGCAAGTCACCATTTCATTTCTGTTATTCAGTCACTAATTATGTCAAATGTCAGTTATATTTATTTTTGTTGATATTCGTTTAATTCTGTATGTCCATTTTCGATTAGATTTTTGTAGCATTTCTAGTTAGGTGTATCTCTATTCTTCTAATTACTTTTTCCACTGACATCTGACATAACTAGTGACAGATAACAGAAATGAAATGGTGACATGGCAAGAGTTCCTAGAATTATTGGCCACCGATATGTTGAGTATTCAGCTAAAAAGTCATTTTAAATTTCAAGATATACGCTTCGGGGATGTATTCATTATTGTAGATGTTCGCAATGATAAAAAACATGCAAAAATCTTATGTTTTGAAGGGTAGACCTTAACTTTCATTCTTGTCAGAAAAACCACTTTTTGTTGGCAACACTGACCTTAGACTGAACTCCTCTATTGAAAGATTTGTACTAGCTTGAATTTAAAGTAGCACAAATTACAAATAATTGCAGAAAAATTATCAATACCGTTCGAATTGATTGTGTTATCCTACTCCAAAATTGTTCATAAAGTTTTGTAAAATGTACTTTTTGGATATTAAGCAGACACAAAACGACTGCTTTTTTTTCTAATAAAAGAAAGTAGTAATAGAGTGGGTGATAAAAGTGTACAAACTACTAAAAATGTCGTTTATTTCATGACTGGGTAGGTAAACGACACTATTGTTTCTTTATTTTACAAAAAAATACTCTGTAATTTCAAAGTATCATATAAATACTCGTTTTATTCAATACATAAGCGGATAATTAAATCTGTAACTCGTCAGAACAAAACATCGAAATGAGAACAAACGATCGCCTGCGGATACGGTCGTGACACTGTATACACATCAGTTCAGTATATATCTGGGCTACCGTTAGGTATAAAACGACAGATCCTAGTCGTCAGTCGTTCTGAATGGACCGCAAAAAAATATACAAGCAGAATCGTTTTACGCGTGCAAGGAGACGTAATTAAATTTGTTCTAATTGGTCGATTTAATGGTAGATAGATAGAGCTAATGACGGAGAAAATACTTAAAATTGAATTAACGATAAGAAATATCTTGGTTTCGGTAGAAACAAGAAGAATGTGGATGAACTGAAATTATACTGGGAGGTCAAGTCGAATTAAAAACAAATATGTTCAATAGTCTAGCCTTTTCGTACGAATTTTTTTATTTCCGCATCAACCATATTGGTTATTAGCGGTGGAACAGCGAATGATTACTTTGTACATAGGTTAGTTGAACAATACAATAATTATATTTGGTATGGAAGCTCAGAATCCTTTAAAAACTGTATTAAACTTTGAACACTGCACTCCTTGAACACTGCACTTAAATTGTTCGGTAGTTGATGCTGTAACCTTGCGACACTATATAGCGGACACTCAATCAAAATATGTTTAATTGTAATGGGATGCTCACATACTTCACAATACGGTTGACACTCCTTTGACAGTAGATTTTGATGGCTGAGTCTGCTATGTTCACTACAACTTCCATGAACCGATTGGGGGCATGATTTTGCCATGGTCCAAACAAAGATTTGATCTCTCGAGGCTGGAATTGTTTCAGGCTATCACTCCAATTTTTCAAAATTTTGTGTTTGTAGGTGATTTTCAGGTCTATTGGTAATGGATTGAAATGTGGAATTAATCTATTATCATTTGCTGATTCTCTTGCCAATTTATCGGCCTCTTCGTTACCCACCAATCCTACATGTGAGGGAACCCATAGGAATACGATACTTTTATTCTTCAATTCATATAATTCTGTTTTGATCATATTGACAATAGGATGATGACTGTATATAGTTTAGATATTATGTGTAATGAGTTCAAGGAATCAGTAATTATCAAAAATTTCCTTTCACATTCTGTTTTGATGCCATATATATTGCATAAAGCTCTCCTATCAGAACTGTTGATTCTGGTCGTAGTTTGTATTTCAAGCATTTGGGCGCAAAAATGGCAGATCCAATTCCACAGTTTGTTTTTGATACGTCTGTGTAAATAGGAACGTGCTCAGGATAGTGAGTGATAATACTGCGAAGGGCGTTGATAATTATTTTTGGATTGGTTTCCGTTTTGTTGTATGTCAATAAATGGAGGTCAAGTTCTGGAAGTGGTATCGTACGAATTTTATATTCAGAAGATCCAGAAAGTTTCAATTATTCAGGGTTGATTATTTTATCTTATTCATGATAATAAATGAAAAAATCCATTTTGCATTTAAAAAAAAATTGAAACTATAACATTCATTGTTCTTTTCACCTGCTGTGGAGTTGAAACCGCCAGCTTAAATCCACAGAAACGTTCAAACACCTCCATTTTATTTAAAAATACACAATAGCACTCGATAAAACACAAAAATACATGAAATAAGCCGAAATCGTGCGATTAGACGTCAGAGAATTTCCCACAAACTCAATACAGTCAAATGGCTCAGTATGGCCAAGAGATGATATCTTCATTCGGCTTGCTTATTCCTTAATATTAAAACTGGACAACCATCATATTTAATAAACAAAGTTTCCTCCCTTTCAAATATTCATGACCGTAATACCCGTTTCAACTATAGATTAATTGTCCCTCGTCATCGAACTGAACAGTACGAAACTTCTTTTACATATCAAATTGCAAAAATTTACAACGAACTGCCTGAGCTTGTCAAACAAAAAAAATCGATTAAATCATTCAAAATTGCTCTGAAATCAGTTTTGGTTCGCGACCAACGTATGGACATTGGTATATGTAGTATTTATTTTGTGTATTTCTATGATATTATGTTGTAGCTTTTCTTTTTTTTTTATTGTTATAGTTTATTATTATTATTATTATTATCAATATTGTTATTGTCGTTTGAATTGTGTTACCTATTATTATTATCATTTTTATTTGTATCGAATTTTGTTAGAACTATGTTATAATATCTTTAATTATTCTTTAAATCACTCAACGCCTAAGATGAAAAACAGAGACTGCCATATCAATTTGGTGTGGTAGTCACCTGATCTTCGATGCGTTTTTTTTCTCTCGCTCTTACTCTTTTTACTTTTACTATCTTATTGTAAATGTTGAGGAAAAAAATTAAAAGACCTTTATTATTATTATTATTATTATTAAAAGCACTTGATAGAAGACAAAAACATTCAAAAATTGCAGTTGTTCCACTTATTTAACTATTGTTTGTAATAAATCCAGCAATAATTAATTACCTATAACGCAACTGATTACAAGTAAATACTCGAGAGCGTATTTCAATTCAAAGTTTATTTAATTTTAAATCTCCCACGCACCTTGTAATCTAAATTTAAAAACATTTCACACGTACGTTTTGCAAAATGAGTTCGATGTAATATTTGATTATTCCGTTTTTACTCCAGATTTTTACTATTCCATTTCATTCGAATCTTGCTCAACTCGACCAAACTTTCAGTGAACACATAATGAATAACAATAAATTATGCAATCACCATCTCGAGCTTCTGAAAGAAAAAAATCGATCTTCAACGTGCAATTAGAAGACGGTTAAAAATATTCCAGTGGTTATATTGTAAGAGCGTTAACTTTAGTGCCTTTTGTAATGAGCGAAAGTAAGCATGCATATTATTTAACGACCGGTAATGTAAGTCATAACTCACGCAAATAAATACTATATTTTATCTACGACTATAATAATAAATACCAAGATACAAGTACAGAGGAAGAACTTTATTCACAAATCTTAATAGTTACCTATAACAATGCTAAATATATTAGTTGTAACTTCTCTTTTGGTTTATTATGGAGCATTTTAAAACATATTTTTGATATTAGTCTACTTTCTCATAGTTACTGAACATTATGTGGACATCTTTTAATCTCGATTAAACCCAAAAGACATCATAAAACGGTTTATTTATACTTCTTTGTTATTTGGTTCATTATGCAAAATTATCTTAACGCAAATCTCATCCCAATTTGCAACAACAAAGAAATTAAGTTTTTTACATAATTGTATGGAGCAATCGAGAAATTTTGTTAGGATGGGCGGATTTTATCCGTTGACCGAATTTTTTTATAATTTATAATCCTGTAAAAAAAGATACAGGGTGTTTCCAAAGTAATCTGGAACATTATTGTGGGCGATTCGTCCTTCAATTAGTCTATTTTTATATACAAAGGAGTAATAAAACCTAATTTGTAATGCACAACTTAGTACGGTCATTTTATAGTAGTTTACCTAACTAGTGCGGAAAGTGATACTTTTCCGCACGTGTTAGGTACACTATTTTTTCTACTAGCATGCGGAAAAAACCCAAAAGTAAACATAAAGAAACATTTATTATTAAATACATATCAATAAATTCTATATTATTATTTGACATTCATTTGATGAGGCTTCTACCAGGGCCATTGAAAAATTATTGAAAAATACGTTTTTTTTTTAAATTATAGCAGAATTCTAATGAATTTCCCAACTTTTCAGTCATTTGGTAAACTACAACCATACAAATATATATTTTAAATATTCAAATCTCAGTATACTCCACAAAAATTTACAAATTTACTTTCCGTACGCCAGTGGAAAAAATATTTTTAGAGAATAATCAGAATATTTTCTAAAATTTTCATAAATGTTTCGGTCTTATATTGGTCTTTTATAACCATGAGATGTACAGAACAATAGAAAGAGATTTGGACAGTCTAAAAGCTATGTGTATTAAGGATTACATAATTGTAAATATTGGTTGCGTTCCGATTTGGATTATTACATTATCAACCTCTGTGCGAAATTTAAACGAGGGACATCGATATATGGCTTTCCAGTAATAAAAAGAAAGTTGTAATTTTTTTATAAATTTCTTAATATTCAATTTTTTCAACCCTCGTAACGTTTGTCAGCGATTTTTGGATATGGAATATAAAAGACTATTACATTATCAACCTCTGTGCGAAATTTAAACGAGGGACATCGATATATATATGGCTTTGCAGTAATAAAAAGAAAGTTGTAATTTTTTTATGAATTTCTTAATATTCAATTTTTTCAACCCTCGTAACGTTTGTCAGCGATTTTTGGATATGGAATATAAAAGACTATTACATTATCAACCTCTGTGCGAAATTTGAACGAGGGACATCGATATATGGCTTTGCAGTAATAAAAAGAAAGTTTTAATTTTTTTCAAAAATGCCTATTATTCAATTTTTTCGACCCTCGTAACGTTTGTCAGCGATTTTTGGATATGGAATATAAAAGATTATTACATTATCAACCTCTGTGCGAAATTTGAACGAGGGACATCGATATATGGCTTTGCAGTAATAAAAAGAAAGTTGTAATTTTTTTTTTTAATTTCTTAATATTCAATTTTTTCAACCCTCGTATCGTTTGTCAGCGATTTTTGGATATGGAATATAAAAGACTATTACATTATCAACCTCTGTGCGAAATTTAAACGAGGGACATCGATATATGGCTTTGCAGTTCCGATTTGGATCTGTGAGAAGTAACCTTAGTTATACTGGTTTTTTTATATCTTCTGTAAGTTCCTTGTGGCATTACTTATTCTTTTTTCTCTTATTCTTTTGGGAATCAAACCACAATAATTAATATTAATTATTTCAAACATAAAATCATCAAGTAACCAATTCAAACATAACATAATAATTACTGGACCAGTTTCACAAATTACATTTGCATCCCCATCAGTTGCATTTGTAAAACCTGTCGATTTAAGTATATGTTATATTGTTGTGGAATTTGTAATTTATTGAAACCATTTGATTAAGAAAAATATGGATTAATTAGATTTGATATTCACCCATACTACACCGAAAAGGAAAAATCTATTCTACTTCCTGCACAAAAGACCTTGACAAACGCACACACAATAAAGAGAATCATAGTTGTCTATCAAGTGCCTAGTCATCAATGCCATCCTCTAGATTTAATGTTAAGGTCGGTTCACACGCGTTCAGACGTAGAACAAAGTTATTCTATATAAAAAAAAATACAGTCTCTTTAAAGTGATTTAAAAAAACTGTTCTTCGTTCAATTGCAAGGAGATAAGTTTCTATGAACATGTGTGATAAGACTGATAAGTTTTGTCGTTAAATCATTACAAAGAGAAAAATGAGTCCGCTTGGGTCTTTCCAGTCCTCTCTGTTTTCATATCTAAAATGATGTCTTCGATGAATGTATGTGCTGATCATACTGTTTTGTTACTTAATATGCATAGACAAAATAAAAGAGACGGATTGAAGTATAGGCGGTATAAGGCACAACGTTTCTGCGCCACTGACCCGCGCATCGAGTCGTTTCGGTCGTGAGAACTACAAGTCTTTTTACAAAAGGGAAATAGAATAAAATGGTTTAAAATACTATCAATTACATTTCACTTCACTATTTATCCTTCAATGTCGATAAATTTTATGAAATATCCTAGTATATCAACTTTTAAGTCATTAAAAACGAAAATATACAAAATCAATCATACATTGGCTGGTGTGAATCTAGCTTCTGCTTGTCAAAGTGAAAGTGTCAATAATTATTCTACAAAATGGTGAGTCGGATTTGAAATTAGTTTCTTTATAAATTTATTAAGGATTTTAGTTCTAATTAAGGAAATAAAAGTAAGGAAACCTTTAAAATATCATCCCCAAATATAATACGTCATGGTTGTATTGCAAAAAATTTTAAAGCTTGGTAAATATTTTTGGCCACTTAGCAATTTGTAGTAAGAATAAAACATTTTTCAAATTTCCATCTGATATTAATCAAAGTGAACAGTGGTCCAACATTTTAGAATTTCCTTCTACATCAAAGGATCAAAGGTTGTGTAAAGATAATTTTAATAATAATGCATTCACAGGTTCATTATGTATGTAATCCTTAGATCATACACTACTACCAAAAGTAGTTGAACATAAAAATAATACCAAAGCTTTTGAAAATACTGTAGCTATTGCCTGTGAAATTAAAGCTTATTTTTTCTAACAATAATGATAGCATCAAAGAAACTCATCTACCTAACAAATTGTAACTTAAGGTTTCAGACCTGTTCCCGTCTTCATAGAAATGGAGAATCTTTGTAACTCCTTTTTATTTAAATTTTTGCAGTTTTTGTAAATAATTTTAAAATAATGTGCAATTGGAAGTTATATTGGATTAACTTTCCTAAATATAATGTAAGTTTAGTAAAAATATGTTATTTTGTGATTATGTAAATGTTCGATGAATTGATGATAATAATATAGATGTAGATTATTTTTTGTAATATTATGTGCAGTTTAATAAAAAATTTAAATTAGTGTTGATTTCTCATTTATCTAATTTATGTGTCTTAAAATTGTTTATTAATTATAATCATTTCATTAGAAAAAATGAAATAAGTTTAAATTTTTTGTAATGAAATATTTATATAATAAACAATTTTTAGACAAATTGTGAGATTTACATACCCACAATCCAAACTAACCAATTTAAATATCCCGCCCTCAAAAATTAGTTCCAACAACCCTTCCTGGTGCGCTTCGATCGACGTGATGCCAACTGTTACTACAGGGTCGACAACTCTCATCATATTATATTTCTCTATGTTAAGATGTTTTGCAGCATAAATGATTCCAAAATTTTTATTTTTTAAATATGTTCTTCCTGTTCGCACAGTCTAAGCTTTATAGCGATTAAAAACATCCTTGACCTCGTCAAAACAAGTCCGATCCACAATCATTACTACTCCGAATCGGAATCCAAAATCGTCACGGCGATTTTCTTCTGTCACTTCGTATTTGCGGCTACTGAGATGAGGAATGTTGATTATTCACTTTTTTTAGCGATTATTATAGTAGTTTCTGCGAATCTAGCCAGCCGTGAGTTCCCATTGACCGAGAAATACCGATAAAAGGAGATTATAGTCGATTCCAAAGTTGTAAATAAATAAAAGAAAACGGTGTATCTATATTATTTTTTAAATTTCAATCACGCTGTGACCAATTTCAATTTATATTCTTATTTGTCGATGATTTTAATAACATTAAACTTACTAGATGAACAGCACAAAATCCAGACACCTAAAAGTATTGGATTCATTCAATCGTTTGGTTTGTGCTTAACAGCCCAGTCACTATTTCCCATGTTATCTACTTCCATTCCAAAAGCTTTGAGTCTTCTATATAGGCCACTACTGCCACTAGTTTGACTGGATGGATTTTTATTAGTTGTAATGGTTGTATTTATTTCCTCTTTTAAAGTGCTTCCGTCTCAGTCCTTGTAAGTCCTGACAGAAGCAGAGTATGTGTTTCATCCTAGAGTTCACATTTTCTGCACAAAGATTCACTAGCTTTGACCATTATGTGCAGACGTTTCCTCAGGGTGCAGTGTCCAGTTTCCAGGTCAATAACTTTCTTCATATGTCTCTTAGCCAGTTTCATTGGCATGGTTGAGAGTTCCTTGTCTACCTTGTTCAATAAACTCTTGCATGGAGGTGTCCTTGTGTCAACCTCCATTTGAGTGTTTCGACCCACGGTAAAGAATATTCTCTTTCTTGGTCCTTTTATACCAGCCCCAGTGCCATGGTTGGTTTTGGTCAGGCTTCGACCCGCTTCTGTGACGGAACCGTACCGGTTCGGCGTCGGAACTGTGACGTGACTGATGTGTTAGAATCGTTTTTTTGACATGCTTCGAATTTTACTAAAATAAAAAAGATTAAACATCGATTCTTTAGATGAATGAACATGATGATAAAATCATAGCGATTTCCAGATGTAAAATACATCAAACGACCACAGCTTATCGACCGAACGCCGATTTTCACGATACCGACAACTAAAATGGGAGCATAAATGGCACAAATCAAAAACCAATTTAACCTTCGACAATTTCTTTTCCGATATTACGAATAAAACCGCAACATCCTACGCATATACCGTTGAATGGAAAATTAATAACAAATCAAAAATTTCGGGTATCAACCCACATTCACACTCGAAGTTGGTTAATCGTATATTAAAAAATAAAAGAACCCAAATGAAAGTTCGCATTCTTCAAACTATAGTCTAGGAGACTTGTTAACAAACGATAAGTTGAAAGCGCTATAGCCGCGCTAGATCCTTTGATGGAGCGTAAAAATCTTGGACCCATGGTTGGCTGGAAAAACCCACCGTTAGAAACACCTATACTCTATTTCT